>VWZE01016957.1:703952-723193 GCA_013396675.1 Eubucco bourcierii
AAAAAAAACCCCAAACAACCAAACCACCACCAACAAAACCCCAACAGAAACCACAACTCAACCCAAACCCAACAGCATTGTTTGGAAAGACAAGAAGCCTGCACTTTAGCTTTAGGAAAACCTGCAAACCTGAAAAAGTAGTCTCATGAGCCTGCTTTTGGGTGCTGGCTGATGGCTAAGGGTCACAGCAGAACTTGAACAGTCAGGACTGGGCTATTTGCAGAGCATGTCCCTCCAGGGATGGGGACCCCACCACTTCCCTGGGCAGCCTGTTCCAGTGCTTGACAACAACCCTTTCAGAATTTTTTCCTAATATCCAATCTAAACCACCCCTGGGCCAAACTGTGGCTGTTTTCTTGTCCTATTGCTTGTTACTTGGAAGAAAAGAGTGACCCCCAGCTTGCTACAACCTCCTTTCAGGTAGTCGTAGAGAGCAAGAAGACCTCCCTAAGCCTCCTTTTCTGCAGACTAAAAAACTCCATTTCCCTCAGCTACTCTTCGTAAGATTTGCACTCTAGACCCTTTAGCAGCTTTTTCTGGACCCACTCAAGCACCTCAATGTCTTTCTTGTAGTGAGAGTCCTAAACTGAACACAGTATTCAAAGTGCAGCCTCACCAGTGCTGAGTAGAGGGGGACAATCATCTCTACAAGCTCGAAAGGAGAGAAGTGTAACACCCATTTTCATTACTTGTTGTTATTTGCATTACAATGCCATGAGGACATTTTTTTAAGACTGATCATCTCCTGATCAGGCACTTCAGAGCCACATTTCAAATTTTCTGTTTAAATTCCCTGAGCCTGCAAAGTTCAACACTTTCAATTTAACACACCATGAATCAGGGACATCTGGACATGCTTTAGCCCTGAGCACATGTTCAGTTATAGGAGAAACAGAGAATCACAGACTGTGAGGGGTTGGAAGGGACCTCTGGAGGTCATCAAACCCAACCTCCCTGCTGAAGAAGGTTCACCTAGAGCAGGTTGCCTGGGATTACATGCAGGCCAAAAAGCAGATCTTTAGAGGCATTGTCTTGGACAATGCATGGACAGAAAGTGTAGGAATTACAGAACTTTACAGGTTGGAAGAGACCTCCAGAGATCATGGAGTGAACCCTGCTGCCAAAGCAGGATCCTCTAGGGTAGTCTGTACAGGAATGCATCCTGGTGGGTTTTGAAAGTCTCCAGAGAAGGAGACTCTACAACCTCTCTGGGCAGCCTGTTCCAGTATTCTGTCACCCTCACTGTGAAGTTTCTCCTCCTGTTGAGGTGAAACCTTCTGTGTTCCAGTTTGTAGCCATTGCTCCTTGGCTTATTGCTGCTGACCACTAAAAAGACATTGGCCCCATCCACTTGACACCTACCCCTCAGAGCATAGAATCATTCAGGTTAGAAGAGACCTCCAAGATCATGCAGTCCAACTTATCACCCAGCCCAATCCAATCAACTAGACCATGGCACTAAGTGCCTCATCCAGGCTTTTCTTAAGCACCTCCATGGACAGCGACTCCACCACCTCCCTGGGCAGCCCACTCCTCTTATCAATACCTGCTTATTTTCAAGGCTGAAACAACATCAAGAACTACAGCTAAGTCCTGCATCATGGTAGTGTTTGTCACATACCCTTATCTTCACACATCTTGAGTCTCACTTCTCAGAAAACCACCGGAGAAGAGCAGCCAGAGAGAAGTGGCAGTGTCATCAGGTGCATGGATACCGCAGTTCCCCTCCACAGCACAGCTGGTAACTCACTCAGCCCAGGAGAGAAAATGCAGTCACTGCTGCTGCTTTTGTCTTGCCTAGCAGAAGGGCTTAGCCTCACAGCACTACAGCCAGCTCACCATGGCAGCTACATGCCTGGTTCACTAGAGGAAATAGCTGTGTAGGCTTCCTTCCCTCTCTTTCAGCTTGTGAGCCTTGATGAAAAGCTCTCCAACAGTCCAAGTCTCAGCAGAAAAAAAATTCTTTTAGAGGGTTTTAGAATGGCCTGAGGTTCATATGTTACCTAGGTTAAAATAAAGTGTTATGTTTTGGTCTTTCCAACACCTACAGCAATTTAGAAAGCCAGTGAAAGAAGAGTGAGTGTCCTTAGCACATGTGAGAATGAAACCTCAACCTTTCTTCACTGACAGCTGGGAAGCACGTTGTATGTCACCATATATAGCAAATAAGTCAAGGATACTGCTTCTCAAAACCATTTTTGCTCCTCTTTTACAGCAGATGGTACTCAGCAATACCATAGGTACTGCTGTCAGGAAATTCAATTATCAGTCACTTCCACATCAGGAAATCTTAATGCAGCTTGTGCAAGACAGGAAAGTCATAGAATGGGTTGAGTTGGAAGGAACCTCCAAAGCTGGTCTAGTCCAACTCCCCTGCAGTAAACAGGGACATGCTATGCTAAATCAGGTTGCTCAGAGCCTTGTTGAGCCTCACCCTGATTATTTCTAGGGTTGGGGCTCCAACTGCCACCCTGGGTGATCTGTGCTAGTGTTCCACCACCCTTGTGGCACAGAACTTGTGCCCAACATCCAATCTAAATCTCATCCTGCCACTGCCTTCCAAAGGTGCAGGAGTTCAAGACAGCAGAGATTAGTTTTATCCCCCCCCCTATTTCTCTCTGTGTTATAGTTTCCCCAGCTTTGGCTACTTTGGTCTCCTTACAAGCCAGTACCCAGGTAGATCTGACATATCAACTTAAGAGGCTCAGGAACAGCATTTCATAGAATCATAGAATGGTAAGTTTGGAAAGGACCTCAAAGATCATCTAGTTCAAACCCCCTGCCATAGGCAGGGACACCTCCCACTAGAACAGGTCACTCAAGGCCTCATCCAATCTGGCCTTGAACACATCCAGGGAGGGAGCATCCACAACCTCCCTGGGCAACCTGTTCCAGTGTCTCACCACCCTCACTGTAAAGAGCTTCCTCCTAAAATCCAGTCTAGATCTCCCCTCTGCCAGTTCAAACCCCATTGCCCCTTGTCGTATCATTGGAAGACCTTGTAAATAATCCCTCCCCAGCCTTCCTGTAGGCCCCCTTCAGCTACTGGAAGGCTACTATAAGGTCTCCTCAAATAACTACAGCTTTTAATTAAATTTACAGAAACACTTCATAACAGCAAAAAAAAAAACCAAAAAACCCAACCCAACAACATTCTCTTTTACTTACATTTGGAGTCATCATCACCACAGCCAAGCATTCTAACAGCCCCATTTTATGCACCACTACTTAGCCTCCTCCCAGATGATTTTAATAGATACAGGACTGACAGCTGAGATTGGCAGCACTTGATAGCAGGGGCTCATGAGCTGCAGAGAGTCACCCATGGAGTGGAGAGCACCGTGGGAGGAAATACGCAGTTCTTCATCCAGATATAAAACAAATATGTAAACTTTATCTTCCTTCCCTCCTTCAAACAGCACTTGTCTATTTTAAAAGCAGTAAGGAGGTTCTTGGGGTTAGGAGGCCATCTTGCAAAATCACAGAACCACAACGTGGTGGGGGTTGGGAAGGACCTCTCTGGAGATCAGCTAGTCCAACCTCTCTGCTAAAGCAGGCTCACCTGAAGCAGGTTGCTGAGGATCGTGTCCAGGCTTCTCTGGAGAAGGAGTCTCCACAACCTTTGTGGACAGCTTGTTCCAGTGCTCTGGTACCCTCACAGGAAAGTTTTTCCTCCTGTTCAGGTGGAAATTCCTGTGTTGCAGTTTGTGCCCATTGTCCCTCGTGGTGTGGCTGGGCACCACTGAGAACAAGCTGGTGCTAGCCTCTATGCACTTGGCCTTTAGCTACTAATAAGCATTGATAAGATCACACCTGTCTTCTCCAGGCTAAACAGCCTCGAGTCTCTCAGCCCTTCCTCATCAGAGAGTTGCTCCAGTCCCCTCATCATCTTTGTACCCTCCACTGGACTCTCTGCAGTAGTTTCCTATCTTTCTTGAACTGGTGAGTCCTGAAGAGAACGCAAAACTCCAGATGTGGCCTCACTAGGGCAGAGTACAGGGGGAGGAGAACCTCCCTTAACTTGCTGGCCTGCTGAAATAACAAGCTGCCCTTTTCAGCCCCTCTGTCTGCCTGTGGTTTGGGTGGGGAAAGGTGTTGCCAAAGTGCCACATAGCTCTGCTTTAGTTCTTTCACCTGTAAAAATCAGCAAAGCTTATTTCCCATCACTTCCCATATCAGGAGCTATTGTTCATGGGAACAGGCCAAATTTTGCCTTCCAAGGTGCTGCCATAAATTCAGAGAAACTGTGTTGGCTTCAGTAGGTTTATTTGTTCTTTATCCTTATTAAGCAATGTAAACTGCAGCATTGCACATGGGAACAGTCTTGTTGCTGCCTTAGTTAGGAATGTTCTCTATTGCAGCCTACCATCAATTTGAAACCTCGAAGACACAGAATGTTGTTTTTTTTGTTCCTTACATTTGAAGAAGAGAGATTTAATGAACCACAGGAGTGGGTATTTTGCAGAGTACATGCATACTCAGCACTTTTTCTTGGTTAGGAACATGCCATTGGCATGGAAAAGACCCAAGAAGTTTCTTTTGGAAGAGCACAATCTTCAGCAAGAACAGAACAAACTTTCTGCTCAATTGTCTCTGTTTTGCAGTACTGGAAGTTGTTTGAAGCAGGCTCATTACATGTTTCACCAGAGCCAAACCTGGTCTCTGTTAGTTGCTCTGCATAGATTAAGTGGTTAAGGCTGTTTTGAGCCTGCTGGGCTGGGCAGTCTGTGGGAACACCATCTGTTTCCTTCAGCACATCAACAAGGAAAATTGCTGGTTTGAAATGCAGGATTGTTAAACTCGGACAACCGCAGGCATTCCCGAAACAGAGGAGGTAAAAGGGAAAAGCCTTCTCATGAGCTCTGAAGTTCAGTGACAGATGTTAGGACATGAATTCCTAAGTACCAGAAGGGGATGCTAGCCCTGCTCCAGAAGTGAGACAGGGGGGACTTTTCTTTCACAGCCGCTTATCATAGAATTGTAGAATGGTCTGGGCTGGAAGGGACCTCCAAAGGTCATCTAGTCCAGCCCCCCTGCAGTCAGCAGGGACATCCTCTCTAGCCCAGGTCACACAGGGCCCTGTCAAGCCTCATCTTCAGTGTCTCAAGCAATGGGTCCTCAACCACCTCTCTGGACAACCTGCTACAGTGCTCCACCACCCTCACAATAAAGAACTTGTTCCTAGCATCCAATCTAAATCTGCTCTTGTTAAGCTTGAACCCACTGCCCCTCATCCTGTCACTGCAGGCCTTTGTAAACAGCTTCTCTCCATCCTTCCTGTGGGCCCTCTTCAGGTACTGGAAGGCTGCTATTAAGTCCCCCCAGAGCCTCCTCCTCTCCAGACTGAACAACCCCAGCTCCCTCAGCCCGTCCTCATAGCAGAGGTGCTCCAACCCCCTGATCATTTTCATGGCCCTCCTCTGGAGCTGCTCCATCAGCTCACTGTCCTTCCTGTTGTTGAGGGCTCCAGAACTGAATGCACTTCTGAAGTGCAGCTTCAAAAGCAAACTGCCATCAAACATAAAGAACCATGAAAAGTGGTTGAACAATCATAGAATACTAGAATGGTTTGGGCTGGAAGGGACCTTAAACATCATTTAGTTCCAACTCCCCTGTCAGGGACACCTCCCACAAGACCAGGTTGCTCAAAGACCCATCTGACCTGGTTTTGAACACTTCCAGGATTGGAGCCCCCATGGCTTCTCTGGACAACTTGTTCCAGTGCCTCACCACTCTCATGGGGAAGAATTTCTTCCTAAAGTCTGATTGTAATTCATCTTCTTCCAGTTTGTTCCAGTGTGATCCCTCAGCTTTGTACTGAATATCATGTAGATGGGATGGAATCCCTTATTGGTAACCTTAGGGTCACCTGTCCTATCTGCATCTCCCTGCAAGTTCCACCTCTTAGTGCACCTCAACCTGGCACACAAGATTTAGCAGTTACCTCAATCTGCACAGGAGAAAGTCTAAGCAAGAGCCTTTCTGCACCCCAACCCTTTGCAATAGCTCTTAACCATCAGCATTATCACTGCTGGAAGCAGACACTGCCTGTGAAAACTTGCCATTAGCTTCAGAAAGCAGAAACTGAGCTGAAAAAAAAAATAGAATGCTGACCAGAATTAGTTCTGTTCTAGCTCAGACCAGGACATGGAGAATCTGTGCATGACAAATAGAAGATACTGTGGCAAGCAGCTGTGTCAGAACTGGTCTGAAGGTTGCATCAAGAGAAGTGTAGCCAGCAGGTCGAGAGGTGATTCTCCCCCTCTACACTCCTCTTGTGAGACCCCACTTGGAGTACTGTGTCCAGTTCTTTAGCCCCTGTTACCAGAAAGATGTGGATGTGCTGGAGCGTGTCCAGAGAAGGGCCACAAGGATGATCAGAGGGCTGGAGCTCCTCTCCTGTGGAGACAGACTCAGAGAGTTGGGGTTGTTCAGTCTGGAGAGGAGAAGGCTCCAAGGAGACCTTATTGTGGCCTTCCGACATCTGAAGGGGGCCTACAGAAAAGCTGGGAAGGGACTTTTTCTGGTGTCAGTGATAGGGCTAGGGGGAATGTTGCAAAATGAGGAGTGGGCAGATTCAGATTGGATGTTAGGAAGAAGTTCTTTATGAAGGTGGTGAGACACTGGAACAGGTTGCCCATGGAGGTGGTGGAAGACCCATGCCTGGATATTTTTAGGGGCAGGTTGGATGTGACTCTGAGCAACGTGATCTAGTGTGAAGTGTCCCTGCCAATGGCAGGGGAGGTGTAACTAGGTAATCCTTGGGGTCTCTTCCAGCCCTGCCAGTTCTGTGATGCTGTGAAAAGATGGTGCATATGTAACTACTGACAACCACTTTGCAGCCTTCAGCTGCCAGAGGCACATGTGGACTTGTGCACATTGCCACATGCAGTGTGACTGTTAACAGCACTGGACTGTTTACACCCTCTGCAGTGACAGAGAGAATGTGCCAAGACCCTCAGAGACTTATGTTTCCTCTTTCTCTTTCATCTCACAGGTAATAATTCCAGTCAGGTCAGGACAAGGTTATGTTTACGAATTCCCTTGCAATTACCAGAAGGATACCTACGATATCCCCCCCGTTCGCCCACTCCAAGGGGTAGGTACCAATAAAACTGCCAACAGCACTAACAGCGCACAAAAGGTGATGAATTTCTACCAGAGGTTTATGAGCAAAAGCAAGTTCTCTGCTTTCAGAGAGCAAATATGTTTTAATTAGATGCTGTGGCTTATTCACAGAGCACTGAAGTATTTCAAGGTTGTGTTTGATGTTGAATAAGATCTGGCAGCACACCAAACACCAAAGTCCCATTTGTTTTCTGTGTTTTCATCAAAGAGTTTATCTAAACAGAATAAACTTGCTGCCTGGGAACCATTTTTTTTTCTCCCTTGCTTTGTTGTTGACAGTGATTTGCTCAGTAAGGGTAAAATTGTCACCCAGGTGAACAGCTACTATGCAAGGAGTTGTTTTCACCAGGTGTGGACTACAGCATGCCACTGGCCTCAAATGCCACATCTTTGCTCTGGGGAACAGCCTTAGCATTCAGTCCCCAGTGCCACAGACATCTAGAGTTGATGCTTGATGCTTGCAGGACCTCAACAACCTTGTGTATCTCCGTGGCTCTCTGAAATGCTCTCTAGACAGCAATACTGAAGCTCGGAAGTACATAACACAGCCTGACATAGAACGGCTGGAAGTGCTTGGAAGTCTGAGTCGAGAAACATTCAGACAGTGACTTTAGGCCACATACAGAACCCACCCTAATGCAGGACATGGCAACAAGTGGGACACCTGAGACATCTGACAGCTGTACTTGCTACTAGTAAAGACAGCTTACACTGCACCTGATAAAGCAGATATATGCTGTTGACAGGGACAGCCTTAGTGTCAGAGAGTTTAAGTCTGCTACTACAAGCTTATTTTCCAGACTTTCTAATCTCTGTCAGTCCTGGTCACATGAATATCCTGCTCCCTCATTCACCCCAACTGGTATCTGTAATAAACTGGCTTTGGCTTAACTCCTGGGATGGGAGTCAGACATCCCTTCAGCTCTCCAGCCTGCTGTCCACACAGCTGCCTAGATGGGACCTAGCAAAGTGCATTTCCTGCTGACTGTCCACAGTACTGGGCAGATCTAAGCATCTCTCACACAAGAAACAAATCTGAACAGCTCTGAACGTCTTCAGGCTGTTGGAGGGGAAACACAGAAACAAGAAAATTCATCAGAGATCAGAGCTTTCCTGAGGTGACTTGTTTCTGTAACCACTTTGTTCTTTCTTTAGATATATGACATTCCCCCCACATCAGTTAAGGGGCCTGCACTTCCAGTTCCCACAGGAGAAGCAAAAACTTTAGGAATCTATGACATACCACCTGCCAAAGGGGTAAGTAATACTCTGTCTCCACAAGATCCTGTATTTTCATGTCTAATCAAAGACATGTTTAAACAACAGCACCTGAAAGAAAAAGAGATTCTGTACTTTAGAGATGTCCCTAGTTGTTTTTTTTTAAACAGTTAAAAACTGCTAAGTTCACAGGATCACACAGGATCACAGGATGTTAAGGGTTGGAAGGGACCTCTGGAGATCATTTAATCCAACTCCCATGCCAGAGCAGGACCATAATCTAGTGCATGTCACACAGGAATGCATCCAGACAGGCCTGTTCCAGTGCTCTGTGACACTTACAGTAAAGAAGTTCTTCCTCATGTTGAGGTGGAACTTCCTGTGCTGTGGTTTATACCCATTGTCCCTTGTCCTATCACAGGGCACAACTGAGAAGAGTTTGTCCCCTCCCTCTTGACTCCCAACCCTCAGGTATTTACAAACATTGATTAGATCCCCTCTAAGTCTTCTCTTCACCAGAACAAACAGCCCCAGGTCCCTCAGCCCCTCCTCACAGGGCAGTGCTCCAGCCCCTTAATCATCTTCATAGCCCTCTGTTGGACTCTTGAGTAGATCCCTGTCCCTCCTGAACTGGGGAGCCCAAAACTAAACTCAGTATTCCAGGTGAGGTCTCACCAGGGCAGAGTAGAGGGGGAGGAGAACCTCCCTCGATCTGCTGGCCACACTCCTCTTAATGCACCCCAGGATCCTTTTGGCCTTCTTGGCCATAAGGTCACATTGCTGTCCCTTGGATAGCTTCTTGTCCACCAGGACTCCCAGGTCCTTCTCCACAGGGCTCATTTCCAGCAGATCACCTCGCAACCTGTACTGGTGCAGTTTATTATTATTATTCCTTCTATTTACAAGGGCTTGCAGTGACAGGACAAGGGGCAATGGGTTTAAGCTGGCAGAGGGGAGATTTAGACTGGATGTTAGGAGGAAGTTCTTTACAATGAGGGTGGTGAGACACTGGCACAGGTTGCCCAGGGAGGTTGTGGCTGCTCCCTCCCTGGAGGTGTTCAAGGCCAGGCTGGATGAGGCCTTGAGTGACCTGTTCTAGTGGGAGGTGTCCCTGCCTATGGCAGGGCGTTGGAACTGGATGATCTTTGAGGTCCCTTCCAACCTAAACCACTCTATGATTCTATGATTCCTGGGTGCAGGGCTCTGCATTTATGAAGCACTGCATCAAAATGCTACCATTATGGGCTGTGAACTGACAGTCAGAGCCACATTATCTCTGTGGCAGCACACTGCCTTTTTGGGTTTTGCTGCTTAGGAGATTTTACATAGAGATGGATGTTAAAAAGTGAGATAATAAAGCCAATGCTCAGTCAAACTCCTGATAAGTATCTGACTCCGTGATAGTCAGTGGCAGATCTCCCATCCCAGGATTTTATAGCCTTGTCCTGGGTTGAGCTGGATCAGAAGGTATTTTGCCCCAAAAGGAGTAAAACTAAAAATACTCACACAGAACTTGGAGTTAAATAGAAATACTATTTATGAAAGTAAACAGAAGTACCAAAGGTATCAAGGTGTGGTGGGTTGAAAATTACCCCCAGACTAGCTCAGAAGGCTTAGAAGCAAATGAAGCTGTCTATTTACAGCAAGTTACAATCTAAAACATATAACACAATGCATAGGTACCAAAATATATTTACATTTATTTACAGTTCAGAAATAACACAGAAATCCCCTCTGGGTGAAGCCCAGAAGGGGCCAACCGCCACCTTCTTCTTCCCCCAGAGAGAAAACCAGGGAGGCCCCAACTGTAATCTACTCAGCCCAGGTTAGTGCAGCAGAAGTCAGTCAGGGCAGAGGACAAGAAGAGGAGGAGGAGGCAGGAAGCAGAGAGTGAGGAACAGTGTGTGCCACAGATTGTATACCAGTGCAGCAGATGGATGAAACGAGACAGACTTATCTGTAATGGTTCTTCTGTAGCCAATACAATTCTTTATTTAAAATCTGGAGTGGAACTAGAGTGTTAAACACTAAAACCACCACAGAAGGCACAAAGGTTATATATACACTCAGAATCAGCCTTGGCCCAGCTCTAGGCCCCAGCTCTAGGCCCATCTTAGACCTCACTGCCTCCGCCAAGATAGGCCCAGAGTAGGCCTCAGCTACACAGTAAGGGATATCTTGCCAGGCAGGCCTCACTCCCACACAAACCAAAGCAATAGCAGCAGCCATATGCTCAGAGCGGAGAGGGGAGAGAGCTCTGAGCAGGAGGTCTGCCCCTTACACAGGGAGATGCAGGATATGGCATCCAATAACAAATCCAATCTCCCTTATGTAGGGAGATGCAGGACATGGCATCCAATAACAAATCCAATCTCCCTTATGTAGGGAGATGCAGGATATGGCATCCAATAACAAATCCAATCTTCCTTATGTAGGGAGATGCAGGATATGGCATCCAATAACAAATTACTGTGTCCTGTGTTCTCCGTCTGGGATGGACTGTCGGCCCCCTGAGGTCTGTCTAGACCTCTGAAGGAAATTTGTCTCCGTGGTAGGACAGTTAGCCCTTAACCCACAGTGAGCCTATATATGGAAGATGTAAAATATTTTGCTATTGAAGGCAAAGGTTTCATGGTTGTCTCTTTATGATTCAGGTCTATGCTGCACCTCCATCTGCACGCCGTGATGACACAGGCCTGAGGGACAATTTGCGGGATTTTTCATCTCCAGTGGTGCACAGTGCAAGGCCAGAAGGAGTCTATGACATTCCTCCTCCTGTCACTAAAGCAACTGGGAAGGAACTTCATAAATTCCCTCCTGAGAGCCATTTGTTGCCGGATGGAATGCAACAGAAACAGGGTGTTTATGACATCCCTCTGAACCATCAAAACCATTTCCTTGGGCAGCAAATTGCACCTCAAAAAGATGTTTACGATACCCCAAGGGGAGTTTCATTCCCAGGACAACAGACAGGACTCAGTGAAAGTCTCATCTCAGAAGGGAGAGAAGGTGTGTATGATGTGCCACCATCAGTCCTCCAAGACACTAAAGGCTTGCACGACGTGACCGATGGGATAAATAGGTTGTCCTTCTCCAGCACAGGAAGCACAAGGAGTAACATGTCCACATCTTCAACAGCATCGAAAGACTCTTTCTCAGCATCAACTGCACAGGACAAAAGACTAATCCTTGATCCAGACACTGCTATAGAGAGGCTTTATCACCTCCAGCAGATGGTGGAGGCAGCTGTCAGTAACCTCATGGCCTTCGTTACAGCAGACTGGAGGTCTTACGCATGCATGGAGAAACACATCAATGGAATTCACACGGCCGTGGATAAAGTAGAGCAGTCGCTGCTGGACTACCTCCAGTTTGCAAAAGGAGCGGCAGCCAACGCTTCCTGCCTGCCCGAGGTCAGCCTCCTGAACAAAATGAGGAGAGAGGTGCAAAGGCTGGAGGACTCTCACCAGATTCTTACCCAAACCAGTCACGACTTGAACAGCTACAGCTGGTCTTTGAACGTTCTGGCTGTCAACAGAGTGCAGAACAAATGTGATGACCTGGATCGGTTTGTGATGGTGGCAAGGACAGTCCCAGATGATGCCAAGCAACTGACCACCACCATCAGCGTCAACGCAGAAGTGCTCTTCAAACAGGCGTCGACCACCTCGCGTTTCAAAACCATACCAGAGAACATCATTGACGCTCCTGACTATGTATATGACAATCCTCATATGCAGCATCATGCAGAGAAAGCACAGAACCACTGTAGTCCTCTTCCTCCCCTCCTGAGCAAAGGTCAACCCCCCCACAATGCCTCCAGCGACAGCTCAGAGAAGAGCTGGATGGATGACTATGATTACGTTCACCTGCAGGTAGGTAAACCAAACACTTTGTCCTGCAAAAGGCCAAGTTGCCCCAGGGGAGCTTTAGGTTGGATATTAGGAAAATGGTCTTCCCCAAAAGGGTTGTCAGGCCCTGAAACAGGCTGCCCAGGCAAGTGGTGGAGTTCCTATCCCTAAAGAGATTGAGGAGCGGTGCTGGGGGACATGGTTTGGTGGTGACGTGGGAGCACTGGTCAGATAGTTGGACCTGATCTTAAAGAACTCTTCCAACCCAAATGATTCTATGATACAAAGTAAGAGGTTTGCAGAAGCTGTTTGCAGGAAAGCAGCAATCAGATTGTCACGCTGATACTCATTTAAGTGCAGTTTCAGCAGGGTTATTACTTTCTCTCAGATAGGAGTTTGTATGTCACAGCAACAGCCTTTTGCTCTGTCACACCATCTTTTTCTTCTCAACACTCTTTGTGATGCCTACCAGTGGAAAAGCCAATACAAAGAAGTCTGTTGTTTGACATCTGAATTGTCACTTAGCTCAGGAATAGGTTTGATTTAATGCCATGTCTTATGTCATGCAAAACAGGGGAAAGAAGAGTTTGAAAGGCAACAGAAGGAGCTTCTGGAAAAGGAAAACATCATCAAACAGAGCAAAATGGAGCTGGAGCACCATCAGGTATGTTCACTCCTGTGCAATGATCACACTAAAGTGCAGCATTCCTTGCACCTAAGGAATACAGGTCAAATAAAGCAGGAGGGATCCTTCCCTTAGCAGTGTGCAGGTGTTTGCATCATGGCTGGGAGGTGTACATGATGCCACCAGACAGAGTTGGAAAACCCCAGGTGCTAGATGGTGAAAGTGGAGGGTATTAGGTCCTGGCTAAACAGTGACTCCAGGTTAGTTTCTTTCCAAGTGAGATTTGTGTCAGTAGATGGTGGATAAAGGACAAGGACATGCACTGTCATGCTCCAAATGGAGCATGATGAGCACCAAGATTTTAAACAGGGAGTTGCCATGAAGCCCTCAATTTATAAATGGTAGGTACTTGATGTCACGGAATTCCTGTCCATTCTCACATACAGAATGATGAGGGGCGCTGGCTTCAAACTAAAGAGCACATTTAGCTTGGATAGTAGGAACAGGTTCTTTACTATGAGAGTGGTGAACCCTGGAACTGGTTCCCCAGGGTGGTGGTTGGGGCCCTGTTCCTGAAGACACTCAAAGTGAGGCTCAACAGGGCTTTGGGCAGCCTGATCTAGTTGAAGATGCCCCTGCTGACTGCAGAGGGGGTCAGACTAGATGACTTTTGTAGGTCCCTTCCAGCCCAGACCATTCTGTGATTCTATGACAAGCTGCTTCTGTGTGCATGAATATTCCTCTCAAACTTGGAACAGTTTAATTTTTGTGAATTGCAATGATGAGAGGGAATGGATTTAAGCTTGAGGAGGAGAGATTTAAAGTGGATATCAGGAGGAAATTCTTTACAGTGAGTGTGGTGAGACACTGGAACAGGTTGTACAGGGAGGTTGTGGATACTCCTCCCCTGGAAGTGTTCAAGGCCAGGTAGGATGAGGCTTTGAGTAATCTGATCTAGTGGAAGGTGTCCTTGCCATGTCAGGGGGTTGGAACTAGATGACTTTTAAAGTCCCTTGCAGCCCAGGATTTTAGGATTTAGCACCTTCCTGGCTCTGTACACCTACATCAGTGATTCCTTACACCAAAGAAATCCTATCTTTTTCCAGCAGAGTAGCTATGCTGGAGCACAGCACCTCTGCCCTAGGCATTTCCTTGTTGCCACTCCAAAACTGAGTGGAAGCCCAGCCATGGCTCTCAGGTGTTGTTTAGTGCAGCATCTCTTGTGGCATGAATAAGGTCTTTCCCTTGAAAACAAGTTCTGAGCATCTCAGCTTATGAAATCACTGTTTTTAATACAGTACACCATTGTAGTGGGCCTAGCACACGAGTACAAGAAAAAACAGTCTCTGCCTCCAAAGGTTTACCATAGGGACTTCTGAAGTATCTCACAGTGGGTCAGTCACAAAGCCAGGTGGAAAAGTTGGCTTTCCTGAAAGTGCTATCTAGTGCCTCCACCATTGGCCCACACTGAATGCATGTGCTGCCTGCACATCTCTTCAGTGAACATCAAGACCATTAACTTGCTGTGCTTAACATCACTTTCAGCACTTTTTAAAAGTAGATCTGGCAGGGTTTGTGGGCTGTCACTTCGCCCTCATTAATTCTTCAGTATGTCATTGCCATATTGTGTGGCAGAAAATTGTAACAAGCAGCATGGTGCTGAGAACTAGAGGTTTGTCATCCCAAAATCCCACGGAGATGGCAGCTCTTGAGACAGCATGTAGGAGTTGTTGTCACTTGGATCTGTCTCTCCCACTTGTGATTTTGGGCTCCTCCAAATGAGCAATAGGCTGCAAACTGAGGAGGTGTTTTGAGGTTTATAATGTGGATAAATTATTTTAGATCATTTTCACAGAATCAGAGAATTGTCAGGGCTGGAAAGGACCTCAAGGATCATCCAGTTCCAACCCCCCTGCCATGAGCAGGGACAGCTCACACTGGATCAGGTTGCTCAGAGTCACATCCAGCCTGGCCTTAAAAACCTCCAGGGATGAGGCTTCCACCACCTCCTTGGGCAACCTGTTCCAGTGTCTCACCACTCTCATGATGAAGAACTTCTTCCTAACATCCAATCTGAATCTACCCACTTCTCATTTTGCTCCATTCCTCTCAGTCTTATCACTACCTGACACGCTAAAAAGTCCCTCACCAGCTTTCCTGTAGGCCCCCTTAAGATACCAAAGTCCACAAAAAGGTCTCCTTAGAGCCTTCTCCTCTCCAGACTGAGCAGCCTTATCAGTCTGTCTCCACAGGAGAGGAGCTCCAGCACTCTGATCATCCTTGTGGCCCTTCTCTGGACATGTTCCAGCACGCCCATATCTTTCTTATAACAGAGGCTCCAGAACTGGATGCAGTACTTGCAGGTGGAGTCTCACCAGAGTGGAGTAGAGGGGGAGAATCACCTCCCTCGACCTGCTGACCATGCTTCTCTTGATGCAGCCCACGATCTGTTTGGCTTTCTGGGCTGCAAGTGCACACTGCTGTCTCATGCTGAGCTTCTCATCCACCAGCACCCCCAGAATCACAGAAACATCCAGGTTGGAAAAGACCCTCAGGATCACCAAGTCCAACCTATAGCCCTACTCTACCAGATTCACCCTAAACCATATCCCTGAGCACCACATCCAAACGACCCTTAAACACATCCTTTCCTTGGGGCTGCTCAAGCCAGTCACTGCCCAGCCTGTATCGGTGCTTGGGGTTGTCCCAACTCAGGTGCATGACCTTGCACTTGGTCTTGTTGAACTTCATGAGGTTGGCTTGGTCCCACCTCTTCAGCCTGTCAAGCTCCCTCTGGATGGATGCCTTCCCTCCAGCATGTCAGCCACACCACACAGCTCGGTGCCCTGGCAAACTTGCTGAGGGTGCACTCAGTGCCACTCTCATTGGCACTAAGATGTTGAACAAGACTGGTCCCAGGACTGATCCAATATTTTCGCTTCTGAGCTGCATGCACTTGGATTTGTGCTAACCAAAGCACTTGATTACCCCTCACTCTGCAAAAACACAAGCTCTTAGAAAAGATTTATTCTTTTTATTTAGAATAAGCTGGGGTGTCCTTAGGCATGAGGTGAAATTGTAGCACATGAGAATTGATGGGAGTTTGAGCAGCATCAGGTCACAAATCCATCATTAAAATGTAGTGGAAAAAAGGCAGTAAAATCCTGTCAGTGACAAAACTGTTAAGCTAAATTGTAAATAAATGTTTTCCAGAGAATTTGAGAGAGAGTTCAGCAGGATGGACTCTCGAAGGGGCTGAACAAAATATGAGAGATGTTTGTCCCATTCCATTGGTTTAAAAATGCTGTATAGTGTGAAGCACAGCTTGTTCTGGGCCCTCTTGCTTCCATTTCCTCCTGCCTCTCCTTCTGGCCTTACTTGACCGTTTGCCTCACCTTTGTTAGGGTTATTGGTAAGAACACTGGGAGCAGAGAGAGATCATTCTGTGTTAGCTGATAACGCTTCCTGGGCTTTGCCCAGGCCGGTGTCCAGTGGAGTAGCTGGGCTGTTGTCTAGTTCTATGTGCACATATGTATTTCTGCATGCTTATTACCTTTTATATCTGGTCTACTTCTCTAAACACTCATCTGATTTTACCCCCAAATTCTGAGCAAGCCTGCTAGTTTACCATTGAGGGGGTAAATCCCAGGCTCTACATGGTGCAAAACCAGCACAAGATAATAACATCCTAGGAGAACAGCCTTTGAAGGGAGCCTTTCCGTTTGCCTTTCAGATCAATCAGTTTCAACGTCTGGAGCAAGAAATCACGAAGCCAGTAGAGAACGACATCTCCAAGTGGAAGCCAGCTCAGGCTCTCCAGCCTGCCAGCAGCACTGCTGCCTCCCGTGACTGCCAGCTGCTGCTCTTCTACTCCGACCAATGCGAGACTCACTTCAACTCCCTCCTGAACGCCATCGACGCCTTCTTTGGTTGCGTCAACGCAGCCCAGCCCCCCCGGATCTTCGTGGCACACAGCAAGTTCGTCATCCTGAGCGCTCACAAACTGGTGTTCATTGGAGACATGCTCAGCAGGCAGGTGGCCACGCAGGACATACGCAACAAAGTGACGAACTCCAGCAACCAGCTGTGCGAGCTGCTGAAGGGCATTGTTCTGGCCACCAAGACGGCTGCCTTGCAGTACCCCAGCACTGCAGCCCTACAGAAGATGGTGGACCGAGTAACGGAGCTGTCTCATCACGCACAGCTCTTCAAACTCTCTCTGGTCCAACTGGCCTCCTTATGAAAGCTGGTGGAACCCAGTCCACAAGCAGCCAAACAGAGAAGCAAACAAACTGGAGCTGGTTTTTTATGCAAATAGGGTTTGTTGTTTGGCTTTTTTTTTAGATTTTACCTTTTTTTTTTTTTTAATGAACTATTTTAAATACCATGCTAGAGACTCTAATGAAATCAGGGATCTGGGAATATATCTGGCTCTGTATGATGTTTCTATTACCCATTTAGATTTGTATACACTGCCTATGTATGTATATGTTGCTACTTTCCCTCCACCATCAATTAAGCACCTTAAAAATGATGCGTTGGGTGAGCAGCGCCTACCTTTTGTACATAGTGCCTCTTTCCTCAGTCTGTTTGTTAACTGGATGCTGCACTCTTCTTGTTCCATTCCATCTCCCATTTGGCATGTGGGCTTGGTTGGGAAACCTGCTGGTAGCAGTCCACAAAGCAAGCATAAGTGGTTCTCATAGAACTCCATTCTCTTCTAAAAAAGTACTTTTTCTAGGTTAATTCCATGGCATTTAACGCTCCTCTTGGTGTTCCTCTGTTGTACAACATTCAGCTGTTCTGATTAGCAAGTCTGCACAATTGCAACAAGCAAACACATCAAGCGAGGCACATGGCATTTAGAAGAGAAGAATTTTTAGGCCATAGAAGAAACAGAACCTTCTGAAGGTGGAAGGCAGAGTCACAGAATCACAGAATTCACCAGGTTGGAAAAGAACTTTGGGATCCTTGAGTCCAACCTATCACCCAACACCTTCTAATTAACTAAACCATGGCACTAAGTGCCTCATCCAGTCTCCTTTTAAACACCTTCAGGGATGGTGACTCCACCACCTCCCCGGGCAGCCCATTCCAATGCCAATCACTCTTTCTGTGAAGACCTTCTTCCCAACATCCAGCCTTAACCTGCCCTGCTGCAGCTTGAGACTGTCCTCTTGTTCTGTCACTGGATGCCTGGGAGAAGAGACCAACCCCCATACAGCTACAACCTCCCTTCAGCTAGTTGGAGACAGCAATAAGGTCTCCCCTTGAGCCGCCTTCTCTTCTCCAGGCTAAACAACCCCAGCTCCCTCAGCCTCTCCTCATAGGGCTGTGCTCCAGGCCCCTCACCAGCCTTGGTGCCCTTCTCTGGACACATTCAAGCACCTCAACATCTTTCCAGGGGCCCAGAACTGGACACAGTACTCAAGGTGTGGCCTAATCAGTGCTGAGTACAGGGGCAGAATGACTTCCATTGTCCTGCTGGCCACACTGTTCCTGATATAGGCTAGGATGCAGTTGACCTTGGTCCTGTATATTTAATATCCTACGGGGTTCAGATTTCACTGTTGGTAATAACTGTGCAACATGGAATTTCAGAATGTGTAAATGTGGATGTTTACCTTCAATGTATTTGCATTGCTAATTAAATATAAGAGTTGGGCCCAAAGCCCTTATTGGTTGTGGACTCGATCCTGAGAGCACCCCATGAGCATCCTTGCAGCTGCAGATGGGCAATGTCTCATAGTGTCCCTTCCAGAAGGACTAACATACAAATTGTAATTTGTAATACGGGAAAACTTCCCTGTGAGGGTGACAGAGCACTGGACCAGGTTGCCTGTCCAGAGGATGTGGAGTCTTCTCTGGAGAGATTCCAGACCCACCTGGGCGGCTCAACTTTTCTCTTCCCCAGTTTGGATCCAAACATGTGCCTTATTGAAGTAGGATTTGTTCTCTGGGATAACAAAATCACTTCAGCAGCGTATGAAATCTTGCAGCCTTAATGTCTCGTCTCAGAGTGAAGACCACTCTCATGTCACTTCCAGGGTCTGCAGAACGTTCCTGGAAGGGCAGCAGGAGCCAGCACAACCTCAGCTGGCCCAGAATGGGCACAAGCTACAACACAGGGTGTTCCACCTGACCACAAGGAAAAGCTTCTTTCCTTTGAGGGTGCCAGAGCACTGGGGCAAGCTAGCCAAAGAGGTTATGGAAATCTCTTTCTCTGGAGAGATTCAAAATCTGCCTGGATGTGATCTTTGGCAACCCGCTCAGGATGACTCTGCTTTAGCAGGGGGCTGGATCAGATGATCCCCAGAGGTCTCTTCCAAACCCTCCCCATTCTGTGAATCTGTGAGAATTGGCTCCATCACAATACCCAGACAGGGCAGTTTTTGCCATTGTAACCAACAGCCAAAAAA
>VWZE01016957.1:723221-810089 GCA_013396675.1 Eubucco bourcierii
AAAAAAAAAAAAAAAAAAAAAAAAAAATCAATCTCTGTGAACATACTTTGTGCTTGGGATTCTTTTGGATTTCCTTGTCTGGGTGGGTGGTTTGTTTGTTTCAGTGTATATTCTTAGAGAGTGAAAGTGTTCTGAAGCTTAGTGGTTAATGTTGGTAGTTTGTGCTTTCAAAGGAGGACCTTTACTGCAAGCCTGTATTACAGTTTGTTATCTTGTAGAAAGTAATTTTTTTAATGATTAAATGACCAGGGTTTTTTTATATATATAAACAAAAATGGCAAGACTTGGCCTTAATGTTTTTTTTCTTGTCTTCAGAGTCTCCTAAACATATTAAAAGACATGTCCCTGTGATAGGGCAAGGAGCGAGGGATGTAAGCTGCAGCACGGAAGGTTCCACCTCAACACAAGGAGGAACTTCTTTACTGTAAGGGTCACAGAGCCCTGGAACAGGCTCCCCAGAGAGGCTGTGGAGTCTCCTTCTCTGGAGGCTTTCAAGGTCCATCTGGATGCATTCCTCTGTGACCTGAGCTAGATTGTATGGTCCTGCTCTGGCAGGAGGGTTGGACTCGATCTCTTTGGGTCTCTTCCAACCCCTGACATACTGCGATCCAGTGTGATCCTGTGAAATACTGATGCTTGCTAAAACCATCAAAAGCCATTCTAAACTGAAGGGTTCCCTTTCCCATCTTCACCCTATAAATGCTGCTCAGTGAAAAGTGACACATTAGGGTACAAGAGGAAGGGAAGGACAATTTCTCTACCTGTCCAAAAGCAGATGAAGCATTTATCCAATTCAGCTGCACGAGATAGCCAAAATACAACCACCAAGGTCCACAGCACACTCCTGTGCCATTGCTGGTGTCTATTCCTGCTGCTTGAGCTGCCTGCTGAACCAACTCACCATAGCACAGGCACTGGTCTGTCTTAGTTTTTAAAGAGCAGATGGAAAGAAATACTTTACTCCCAAAGGCAGTACAATAAAGAGGTTCTTGCTGAATTGGAGAGGAAGGATGTATTTAAAGATGTATAGAAAAATGCAGAAGTAGATGAATCCTTAATGCCTAGTATAGGTACAGGATACATGAGAAGTCCCCCAAAGCCTTCCCCCCAGACAAACTAAACCACAAAACTGCCAGTGCTTGTTTTCTCTCCCCTCATCATCTCCCATTAGGCCCAAACAGGCCTTGATTGCTCAGGAAGAAATTGACTGCAGCCTTGAAGGCCACGTGCAGATTAGCTTCCCATTGTTCACCAGGTAGGGACTCCCTCCAGAGAGCCAAAGGAAGGGAGAGAAAAGAGAAAGATTTGGCTTTGCAGCCCACTTTGAAGTGATAGCAGGATTATGGGAGTGAGTAACAAAATCAGTTTCCAGGGTCCACCTCCTGGACCTCTCTGGTCCTCCTGGAGAACTCTGTAACTTTCTTAAGGAGACCTGGGCCCCAAAGCAGCACACTGGTGCTTGAGGTGAACAAGGCAGGCCCCCTCAATCCCACCATATGGTGGAGTGACAGGACACAGATGTGCTTGCCCACCCATTTTGCCCTCCTCTCTCTCTCCAGCACTAACTGGTGAAGCATCTGTGCTCAGTGTCACCATCCTTCCCCACTAGCCCAGTGGTAAGAGAACCCATCTGCTACGTGCCCAGCTGAGCAACACTTGTGAGTTCCAGCTGAAAAAAAAACACATGGCTTGAAGGATCACAGAGTCTCTACCAAAGTTATCTTCCCTCTTCACAGTTGCAGAGGCACTGCCCTATCTCCTGTCAAATACCTTGGGTATGCACAGAGGACAGAAAGAGCCCAGGACTAGCTCTGTGCTTATGCCAGTTGTAAGTTTCCAGTGAAAGATATTCCTGCTGGACGGTGTAAATGCAATGAAAGCCTTGAGAGCAAAGAGCCTGATCTGGCTCAGTTTCCTCAGAGTGCTGTTTTGTCCCTTTGCTGAATTTATAAAGGTCGGTGAGCAACAAAGACAGGACTGGACAAGCAGACTGGTTCAGAATGGAAACCAGAGCCTCATTGCTCTCCTCCCTAAGCCATTGTTCCCACTCGGCTGCCAAAAGACTGCTGCTGTTTGGCAGTCAAGATCTTAAGTCTATGATTCTATGATTACATCCCAGCATCTTCACATCCCCTGTAACTTCCAGACCCTAGAGCTTTTGGAACTCTCCGACACATACATCTGGACTGCACTTCAGAAACATTCCTTCCACATCTATTGCCAGCACTCCAGAGCATTGCTATACCACTAACACCTTCCCTCTGCCCATGAGCCAAGCATCTGTAGCTGTTCTGCTCCCAAATCCATCTTTTCCCTGTTGAGTCCACTTCCAGGCTGCCTGCTCCATCTTAATGTGCCTCAGGCTCAATCAAAAGGCTTTAGAAACTGGTAGAATTTCCTCCAGAGGTAGCTCTCAACCCTCCCTTGCTTCTGTCTCCCCTCACAGTGTTCATGGCATCAGTCCACACTTAGACAGGGACATTTCAAGGGTCAAGACAGGGACCTGCCAGTCTCAGAGGACAACACAGAGCATTCCTCCCAGTTCTGAGACATGTTTCTTCATTTCACCTTAACTGGCCACGCTGCCGGTTTCAAAAGCAATATAAACATACCACTTCAAATCAAGGGAGCCTTTTTTCTGCTAAATGATTTTTCCACCTCAGAGAAGGACCGTCTAGAAAAGGTGGGACTATTTTTTCACTTTTATAAGTAATTTCTTATTGCTATTTGCACCCAAATTCCATCTAAGTCAGCAGTTTTCTCTGTCTCCTTTAAGGAGTCCTGGATATAGCTCTGTGGAATTTTTAAAGTCAGAGAATCACTTTGATTGGAAGAGACCTTGAAGACCACTGAGTCCAACCACTAATCCAGCACTGCCAGGCCACCACTAAACCATGTCCCTCAGCACTGCACCTGCAGGTAAATCTCCAGTTACATCTAGCACTGCAAAGCCCTCCTAGAAGTTCTTCTGACTCAAAAAGGATGATGAATTCTAATTTGAGAGTACATCTAATCCAGCCTTATCATAAGCCTTATTATAAGCAGGGGGCAACGCAAAACTTAACATCTCAGGGGGGTAGCATAGACTCTTAGTAACTCAAAGCATCTATTTCCCTCCAGTGAGCTGCCTAGAGGCAATTTTGCTTTGATTACAGACAAATTTGGAGCACAGTTCACATAATTAGCAAGAACTGACCGCACTGGATGTGCTGCCAGGAGCTAGATTCTGGAACTTGGTTAAGGAACACATGGATTGGGAATGAAGCAGAATGGTCAGAGTCCTCCTCAGACACTGGCCATTGAAGAAGAGCCTTGACCATTGTGACCTCTCAGCTTTGTACTGAATATGACATAGATAGAGCGGAATCCCTGGTAGGTCAGTTTTAGGATCACCTGTCCTGTCCACTCCTCTCTGCAGGTGCCACCTCCTAATTGTGCCACTCCCAACGTGGCACACAAGATATAGCAGTGACCTCTGTCTGCACAGGAGCAAGTGTAAGCAAGAACCTTTCTGCACCCTAGCCTTGGCAGTAACTCTAATGTAGAAGCTATGAAAACAAGCTGTTAGCTTCAGAAAGTGCTGTCACTGAGAAGAGGCTGAGCTGAAAAGTTACATCAAATCACTGACCAGAAGTACAGAATCACAGAAACACTCAGGTTGGAAAAGCTCCTCAGGATCACCAAGTCCAACCAATATCCCTGCTCTACAAGGTGCACCCTAAACCATATCTCCAAGCACCACATCCAAATGGCTTCTAAACCGCATTCAGGGTTGGGGACTCCACTTCCCTGGGCAGCCCATTCCAATGCCTGACCACTCTTGCTGGGGAAAAATGGTTCCTAATATCCAGTCTAAACCTACCCAGTTGCAGCTTGAGGCCATTCCTTCTTGTTCTATCACTGTTTACCTGTGAGAAGAGACCAGCACCAACCTCTCCACAACCTCCTTTCAGGTAGCTGTAGATAGCAATGAGGTCTCCCCTCAGCCTCCTCTTCTTCAGACTAACCAGCCCCTGCTTCTTCAGTCACTCTTCAGAAGATGTATTTTCCAGGCCCTCCCCAGGCTTCATTGCCCTCCTCTGCACTCGCTCCAGAACAGAATGAGTTCTGTTCTATCTTAAACCAGGACACCACTCAGCCAGCATCTTGATACATCAGAAGCAGAGTGGAGGAGCATGAAGTATCAGATCTCTGGGATGAAGCTCATCTCATCTGCAAGGCACTACCTCGGCACTGCAGCACAAGCAGCAGCAGCAGCCACCTCCACACGCGGCTGGCTTTCAGAAGGTTAAATAAACCATGAGCCAAAACATAGATTCCCTGGTTCCATAAACATTCATCCCATGGGGAATTGGCTTCTGTCAGCCAAGGAGGGGATGTAAAAATCTTCCTGCTGGGTTAGGGATCTTGTCCCTTGAGATTAAGGTTGTTTTTTTTTCTTCTTCTAATTTCCCTTAATTACAGGAAAAATGATCAGAGCTCTCTCCTTGATGAAAAGCTGCAGGAAACCAAATCCAAGAAGCTCTTTATAGATTCCTCCTTAGCCAGTTTTGTCTTGCTCAATTCTGTAGCCAAGGCTACCCAGACCATTGCCAACCAGGAAGATACCATAACAATATCCCAGCAGCATCTGCTATTTTTGTGAAGGCAGACTTAAGGGTAGTTAGATGATGGTTACAGTGAAGGCCAAACAGAAAAACCTGAAAGAATATAGCAGCTAGAAAAGCCTGCTCTGGCTTTTCATTGTCTTGCAGAAAGGAATCAAAGTAGATCTTGAAGCATTTTGTGCAGGTAGGAGGCTCCAGGGCATTTCCCCATGCACTGATTCACGTCTGGCTTTATTCCCAGTTAGGCTCAAAGAGAAACCCCCACAGTGGTGAGTGGCCAAGAATATGAAAAAAAAAATTAAAAATGGACTTTGTTTTTTCACCCTGTGGTTTGTTTTTATGAAGGATGGTAGGAGCAGCCCACCCAAAAGCCTTTTATCTCAGGAGGCAATTTGAGCTGGAAACAGGTACCTGTAATTAACTTACATTCCAGAAGGGGAGAAGTCCACTTAACTTGGCCTTTTTTTCAAGCCACATTTCAAAGGGAAAGTAATTTTTGATAAATGAGCATGAGCCTGTGTGTGTTCTGCAGCACTTGACCTGCAGTTATGTTCAGGACTAACTGCTCAAGACACAGCTTTCATCTTGCAGAGTTCCTTAAGGAATGAGCACAGCTCTGCTACCACCTGGTATCACTTCCACAGGGTCTAATGACCAAAAGGTCGTTCCTAGGGCAGGGCTGTGCTGCACAGGATACCTTGTTCCCTGATGTACACACACAGGAGGTGGATGCAGGATCCACCATTTGCATCCTGCAGCAGCAGGAGTAGCCTTTGTGCTCTGAGAAAGTGGAAATCAACACATCCCATGAACACAGAACCACCAGCTCCATCCAAGGAGCACAGCTGCTGAAGACACCCAGGCACACAAATGAGAAAGCCTCTTTCTCTCTCCCTCCTTTCTCCTCCACAGGGATGGTAAATAGAACCACAGAATCATTAAGGCTGGAAAAGACCTCCAAGGTCACTGACTCCAACCATTAACCAAATATTGTCCAATCCACTAGTCCACGTTCCTAAGCACCACATCTACACATTTCTGACCACTTACAGGGATGACTACTCCACTGCTTCCCTGAGCAGCCTGTTCCAATGCTTCACCACTCTTTCAGCAAAGTTTTTCCTAATGTCCATCCTAAACCTTCCTTAGTGTAGCTTGATCCTGTTTCCTCACATCCTGTTGCTTGTTGCTTGGGAGACTTACCCCCACCTCACTACAACCTCCTCCCAGGCAGTTGTAGAAAGCAAGACTGTCTCCCCACAGGCTCCTTTTCTCCAGGTTAAACAACCCCAGTTCTCTCAGCCACTCCTCAGAAGATTTGTACTCCAGACCCTTCAGAAGTGACCCGACTTGAGTTCAACACACAAGTAGCTCACACCTCTGTGTCTCCACTCTCCCAGCAGTTTTCTTCCCAGCTTTGGGCTTGTGGCAGTGCTAAGCCCAAGCAGTTACAGAGGGCTTCCTTAGGAGGTCCCAGCCTGAAGGTTTTCTTGGGCTGGGTTGCTCCTGGGGCAGAGAAACACAATGGTCAGGACAGGAGCACTAGGAATATGTCCTTAGGATGGCTGAGATGTTTAGCTGCCCCTTCCATACACAATACTGCACACAGCCCTGCCATACTGAAAAAGCACTTGGCTTTGTGAAAGTTCTTTTTCATCCACTCTGCTTCTCCACTATCTCCTCACCACATTTTTGTCTGGGTTGTTTTTAGTTTGGTTGTTTGGGGTTTTCTTATAAGGGTACAAGAATGATCTAGCACAGTGCCCTCATGGCCAAGAATGGCACACTAGGGTGCATTAAGAAAAATGTGACCAGCAGGTCGAGGGAGGTTCTTTTCCCCCTCTACTCTGTCCCAAGAAGGCCATGTCTGGAATCCTGTACCCAGTTCTGGGCTCCTCAGCTCAAGATAGACAAAGAAATACTGGAGAGAGTCCATTAAAAAGGGCTACAAAGATGATGAGGGGACTGAAGCATCTCTTTTACAAGGACAGACTGAGAGACCTGGGGCTGTTTAGCCTGGAGAAGAGAAGGTTGAGAGAGGATCTTCTCCATGCTTATCAATATCCAAATGATGGAGGTCAAGAAGATGAGGTGGGTTCTTTTCATTGCTGCCCATTGATAGAACAAGGGGCAATGGGCACAGCCTAGAGCGCAGGAGATTTCACTAAAACATAAGGAAAGCCTTTTTTCCCACGAGGGTGCCAGAACACTGGATCAGGCTGTCCAGAGAGGTGGTGGAGTCTCCTTCTCCAGACATTCCAAACCTGCCCAGACATGATCCTATGCAGTCAGCTTTGGGTGACCCTGCTTTAGCAGAGGACTTGGATTAGATAATCTCCAGAGGTCCCTTCCCACTTCCACTGCTCTGTCATTCTGTGACAGAGCTGCAGACAATGTGCACCTGGCACAGCAAGTACACACATACAGCATTTGCACATTGTCTTCACCATACTTAAACCCCAGCTCTCAGAGAGCTTGTTCCAGTGCTTTATCTAATCACAAAAGCAAAGCTTTCTGTCAGCAAGGAACCGCCTGCTGAATGAGCTGCAGGGGCACCTGGTGGCACAGGAATAAACAGCCACATATTTGGTATTGTGCTTATTAGCAGGCAGTCAAACAGGGGAGCATCAGCATACTCACAAGCTGCTCCTGCACCACCCAATCACAGAACCTTAGAGGCTGTAAGTGACCTCCAGAAATCATCAAGTCCAACCATACTGCCAAGGCAGGATCCCCCAGGGTAGCTCACACAGGAACACATCTCCAGTGTGGGTTTTGAAAGTCTCCAGAGAAGGAGACTCCACAACCTCTCTGGGCAGCCTGTTCCACTGCTCTGTCACCCTTTCTGTAAAGAAGTTTCTCCTCATGTTGAGGTGAAACCTTCTATATTCCAGTTTGTACCCACTGCTCCTTGGCTTAATGCTGTGGACCACTGGAAAGAGCTTGGCCCCATCCACTTGACACCCACCCCTCAGATATTTGCACACATTGATGAGATCTCCTCTCAGTCTTCTCTTCTCCAGACTAAACAGCCCCAGGGCTCTCAGTCTCTCTGCATAGGGCAGATGCTCAAGTCCCCCAGTCATCCTTGTGGCTCTCTGCTGGACTCTCTCCAGCAGGTCCCTGTCTCTCTTGAACTGGGGAGCCCAAAACTGGACACAAGATTCCAGGTGTGGTCTCACCAGGGCAGAGTAGAGGGTGACAAGAACATCCCTAGACCTGCTGGCCACACTTTTCTTGATGCACCCCAGGATGCCATTGGTTCTCTTAGCCACAAGGGCACATGGTGGACAGAACTTGCTGTCCACCAGGAACCCAAGGTCTTTCTCCACAAAGCTGTTTACCAGCAGGCAGTCCCCAACCTGTACTGGTGTCTGTTGTAATTCCTCCCCAGATGCAGGAGCCTGCACTTGTCCTTATTGAATTACATCACAAACTGTGATACTGCTATAGGATGAAATGAAAGCACCCCCTTGGAGGGCAGCATGAGGTACCAAACCACCACCATGCAATCCAGACTCCTGTAGCTGACTGGTTTTCCTGAAGATGAATCTGCCTTAGGCTGTGTTGGCATAAGGGTAAAGCCCCAAACCGATGTATTTCACACAGAGCCATCACAGCTCCTTGGCTACAGACCACAGGGGCTTTGCTATACAAAAGCTTTTCTGCTCAGAGTCCCATGAGAGGGCAGCAGAACAGGAGCCTATGGCACCTCTTCCATAGCAAACCAAAATCTTTGGGGTAAGTCACAAAGCCACTTCACAAAGACTAACTTCAGGAGCAAACACCAACCTCTACCTCCAGGTAAGACAAACAGGAAGTAAATCTTTCTGCCCTGTGAACACTTCTTCCCTTCCAATCCTTTACAAACCAAATCAAGCAGAAAAGTGAAATATGGTATTTTGTACTGGAATCCATCCATGGTTTCCCAGGAGGAGAGAAGCAGCCAGGAAGACACTTCAAGCAAGCTCCCCATTCCTCAGCAATGTTGCTCTTTCACAGGCACAGAGATGGAAGCACAAGCCTTCAGAAAAGCCACAGCTGAAAGGCATCTATTTATGCATCTTGGCCCATGCACACAGCAGTGAGCCCTTCAGCCCTAATTTGTGTCTCTAGCTCTTTGGAATCATAGACTCATTTTGACTGCAAGAGACTTTTGAGATTTGAGTCCAACCATTAACTCAGCCCTGCCAAGCCCACCATTAAACCATGTCCCTTGGCAACACATCTACATTATTTTAAATATCTGCTGAGATGGAGACTCCACCATTTTCCTGGGCAGCCTGTTCCAGTACTTTGCAGCCCTTTTGGGGATATTTTTCTTAATGTCCAGCCTAAAGCTGAGCTGGTGCAACTTGAGGTCATTACTTTCCATCCCCCACTTTGCTACAACCTTTTTTGTAGAGGGCAACACCATCTCCCCTGAACCTCCTGTTCTCCAGGCTAAGTACTCTTGCTAGTTTTGTTCTCAGAGCATTTCCAGCTGTCAGCCTGACAGCACTGAAGAACTGATGGATCAGGCTGTGTTGCCCATGGCCCTGTACTCCAAGAGAGGTAGATGGGCATGTTCACGGTAAGCTCACAAACCTGATCCTCCCTAATGCTTGCAATCATTGCACCACAGATACTAGGAAATACAACTCAGAGGCTTCTCAGTATCCTGGGAACTTGGGATTTACCCATGGAAGCCTCCACTAGCCTGTATCTACATGTCCACAAACTTATCTTTGTGACATATCTTCATGGCCCAAGCCAACCTCATGAAGTTCGACAAGACCAAGTGCAAGGTCCTGTACCTGGGTCAGGGCAATCCCAAGCACTGATACTGGCACTCCCCTGTGCCTCTCTGCCTGCCCATACCAAACCTGAGTGATGCAGCTAAAATTCATCTTGCCAGCTCCAGGCCCCTCGTAGGCCACTCCAGGCCCTACTCCCCTGCATAGCAAAGATAAGGGAGTCCATGTCAGGAGAGGGGCAGAGAGAGAGGGAGAAGGGGGCAGGACAGAAATGTCTGTTTTTATAGCAATGCAGAGCTTACGGAAAAAAAAACAGTTCTGTTCTCTTAGCTCAAACCAGGACACAATGTCATGGGATGTTGGTAACCCTAAGACCTGAAGAAGTTCTGCTGTAGCTCGTTTGGGGTTGATTTTAATTAAATATGGTGAGAGGTAACAAAAGCAGATCCCTTGTTGCACTTCTAAAACCTCCCTTCTTGAAAAATAAGTTGCCTTCCCTTACAAAGTAAAACCCAGGGCCTCTCCTGTGCTGCAGGGCAATTTGCAAGTCCCCTTCGACGCAGGACTCCACATGTCCCAGAGTTTTTTTGACGTGAAGCGCACAGGCAAACAGGAGCAAGGCTCTAGAGCTGCACTGCACTTCCCAACGCCGCTCTAACAGCAGCAGAATGACTCCAAAGAGCGACAGCAAACGCGAAGGTGCTCAAGGATTCGCCTGCAAGCCGAACCTGCAAAACTTGATGGCCTGTGCCATCTAGTGGTGAAAAGCCAGCCCCACGCTCCCTTCTCCACCCAACTCGGATACTGAAAGCCTCTGGGGTTTCAAACCGGATCCACTCTGTGAACAAATCACCTGCTTAAAAGCAGCCAGCCCAGCACTGTCTCCTATCCATGCTCTTTCTAGGATTCAGAAGAAACAGGAGGGCACCCTAGAGGCAGGGTTAAGGAAAAGCCAAATCAAGTCTGCCCTCAGTATCTGGATCCTTTTAAAGTGTAAAAACTAAGGCTGGATTACATTCCATTGAAAGTACTTAAATGTAACAACTGTTCAATACCGTCTTGTGATTTTGGAGAACAAAGAATCCCAGAATGGCAGGGGTTGGAAAGGCTCCCTGGAGATCATCTAGTCCACCCCTGCTACAGCAGGCTCACAGAATCACAGAACATTAGCAGTCAGAAGGGACCTCTAGAACTCATCAAGTCCAACTCAACAAGGTCTTGAGAAGACTGAGAGGAGATCTCATCAATGTCTATAAATATCTGAGGGGTGGGTGTCAAGTGGGTGGGGCCAAGCTCTTTTCAGTGGTCCACAGCATTAAGCCAATGAGCAGTGGGTACAAACTGAAACATAAAAGGTTTCACCTCAACATGAAGAGAAACTTCTTTACAGTGAGGGTGACAGAGCACTGGAACAGGCTGCCCAGAGAGGTTGTGGAGTCTCCTTCTCTGGAGACTTTCAAAACCCATCTGGATGAGTTCCTGTGTGAACTACCCTAACGGAATCTGCTTTTGGCAGGGGAAGTTGGACTTAATGATGTCTGGAGGTCCCTTCCAACCTCTAACATTCTGTGATACTGTAACTCTGTCAAAGCAGGATCACCTAGGACAGGCCACACCGAAATGCATCCAGGCAGGTTTTCAAAGTCTCCAGGGAAGGAAACTCCACGACAAAGGCTCCTGGCTAGATTCTTAATCGAGTAGCAGGGCACCATACTTGAAGTTCAAGGTTGGCTGTAATAAAAAGCGTTAATGTATCCTCAGTGATTTAATCTAGCACAGAGTAGCACCAAAACTTGCTTCCAGCCAGAGCCAGTGTTCTGTGAACAATCTGCTGACACTAGCACAGAGGAGAGGAAACTGATAGGACATACAGAGAGGTCTTTTTCTCTGTAGTGGTTCTGGGAAGCACACAGGTGTCACTAGTTAGAGCGTGGCTGGCCATTACATGAGTGACCAATGCTCTCTATGCTGGCTGTTAGATGAGTGATCAAAGTGGAAGGGAAAGGGAATAAGAGAGAGAGACTGAAGGGTTAAAAAAGAAAACTAAACAGCTTTTATGAAAATAACAACACTAAAATTAAATAGATACAAACCAATGTTGAACTCAATCCCCTCATGGTAGTTATGTCATTGTCACCACAGATCCTGTGGGCAGGCACTGAGGAAGTCCCAGACTGGACTCAGCAACGGATGGAAACCACGTTCAGGAGTTGGATTCAGGAGCACACGTATCAGGATCAAGGGTGGAACAGAAAGCAACCTCCCTGGACAATGGCCACTGGAGATAAGCCCTGACCTTTGTGATCCCTCATCACGTTATCACTGCTAGAAACCTCAGCATAATCCCTGCTAGAAGCAGGCAATGTCTGTGAAAACATGCTATCAGTTTCTCAAAGTGCCATCACTGAGAAGAGCCTGAACTGAAGAGCCAAACCGCTGAACACAATCAGTTCTGTACTAGTCCAACCTTGGACAACCAGAAAGTAAGTCAGGAAGCCACTCAGGGTCAAATATTCTTATCAAGTCTGGTTACTTTATTTTTTATCTGTGCAGTCAGTTAAAAGAACAGTTAACAATGAAAACAGACACCCACAGAAGCTTGAAGTACAGGATTGTAACACTGAAGCAGCAAATGACCACACTGAACACATTCTTTATGCCGGCCGCTTCCAAATGGAACAGAAGTCCACACAGGGGCCTAGTTCAGTGTAAAACCTGATAGAAAGTAGCAAGTGGCTCACACATCACAGCACGGTGCCTGGCATTTACTGTGGACAGCTACAGCAGCAGTGTTGACTGGATAAACTCCATAGAATCAGCGTCATGGTAAACATGAAATCGCCATGATAATAACCTCAGTGGCTCCCTAAAACAGGTCTGAATTTTGCAATTCAGCATGAACAAAATTTTTTACACCACTCCAAGTTGCACTGTTTCCCACTGGTCTGCACTACGTTCTAGCCTTCACTGCAGTTAATGTTTTCAATTAACTGTCACACCCGACGCAGGCAATTAATTACTGCTCAAAGTTACATGGCCCCTGCAAGAAAGGTGATATGACTGTATTTAAAATAAAAACCCAAAATACATTCAAGAGAATGGCTGCAATAAGGCAATAAACAGCTTTAAAATAGTTCCTACCAAACAAAACAAGACCAATTGTGTAACCTGTTGCCTTCATAAGGTTTCTGACTTGAGTAAGTCCATTCAAAATTACGTGTTCACCCAGCAGAAGTACACTAATAAAAATATTCAAAGACATGAGTATATTGGACTGCCAGCAATCACTACCCAGGTCTTGTCACATGTACACTTTCACACACATACCTTTGCTTCAGCAGCTTTGCATGAAGTGCCTTGTACAAAGATTTTACTACAGATTCCTTCAGGAAAAATGATGCCTTGACAGCAGACATCAGGCATTCCCAAAATTCTTCCCAACTGTCTAATATAAACCTTTGGCCCACTACTAACAAGATCATTCAAGTTATAGACTAGGCAGAGCGCATTATTGGCAGCTATGTCACAGCAACATTAAAAGAACAGCATCAGTTGTTCAAAGAAAAAAGACTGAAAATCACTTTGGGGAGTGAGATGTACACCTACATACAGCAAAGAGGAGGAGGAAGTTGTTTGGCTAGAGCAGATGAGCTACTCAGAGGTTCCACGCCCATCTTATTGCATGTTCAATCAGCAGCAGCAGTCAAACCAGCAAGGATTTTCCTTCATGATCTTGCTCCAGTCTTGATTCTTGCATCTTTGAAGTCACTTGGATTAGCTGTGCAGATTGCTGTATCTTCACATTTCCTCATAGCTAGAAGCAGCAACTGAGTTAACTATTACTTAACAGCAGGGGATGCTACAAGCATCAGCCTTTTGCCATCTTCTGTGCACTGAAGTAAAAGTGAAGTGCAGCAGTGTCAATATCCTACCTCAGTAGAAAAAAATACATCTTTATTTTTAAGCCTCTCCTAGCAAAGCTCAAGACAAAGATGTTGAAGACATTTCTTAAGAAAAATGTACCAGTGCTTGGTCAGATTGCTAGTCTCATCCTGTGGAAAGACACCCAGGTGCAAGTATATCGTGACATTAAGTTATGCAAGGCCAATAACTGGAAGCAGCAGGGAACAGAATTTGATTGCTTTTGCTCAGCTTGAGTAAATGGGAATTTCACTAATTAAAAAAAGCCCCAAGAACCATCATTATGCATTCCCTTGCCAACAGACAGGGCAGAGGAAGGAGACTATCGGTATTTTGACGTGTTTCACGAGCGTGTGCACTGCACAGCCTGATCATGCTTGAAAATGTAGCCCTGCAATAAAGCATGCTTATACATACATGCTAGTCAACAGAACAACGACTTGCAGTCTCTGAAGGAAGGTCAAGTCTGGTCTTATATATTGTAACACTGAAAGCTCAAAACTCCCTTCATGAAGTGAATGCTCTTATTAGTGTTTAGTGTATTCACAGATGACAAAACCAAAAGGCACTAGAAGAGTGCTCTTCTTCCAGATGTAAACCTTACTTGATGAAAAAGCTGAACACTGCTGATTTCAGCCATGGAATCGAACCAAACCACAAGTTTGGAAGTCACAGGTTTAGACTTCTGAAAGTACAAGACTGATTTTGTAGTCCTGTTTCAGTTTTCACACAGGGAACAATGATCTGAACACCACCACGTATCCAAGCCTCGAGAGAACACTGAAGCTTTCATGACAAGTGTGTTGGTAGCTCTCTCTCAGGCGCTTTGGAGGTGGCACGTGCATGTTCCTCCTCTTTCCACAGATGTCATGATTCAGTCTTTGGAGCTGCTTGATAAACAGGAGTGGAGCCCTTTGTTCTGTCGTACAATGTCAAAATAGCTCCACAACTCATTCTCAATGAAAACAGAATCAACTGCTTAGTAAAAACCAGTTAAGTCCTCCAGCAAAGATGAGGTTCCAAATTCATTTGCTGTGGCACTATCGAAGTGTTACAGCCATGGCTACCAAACTGATCAGAATGCCTTCACCGGCTCCAGGAAAGTTAGGTCAGGTATCACAGATGTAAAGGTGTACAAACTGAACTAGAGAAGTGCTTACTATCCAGAAAGCAGAGATGACACCTCAGAATACTAAGTTTAAGATAACCCAGGCACCTTCCTCTCTCCAATACAGGTTGGACTTACAGTAAAAGGTGCAGGAGAAACACACAGAACCCTGGCAGGGCTGTTTAACCTGTAAACCTTCTTGTGCCAAACCTTTATGCTGAAACAAGTCTTAACCACACAATGCCTTTTTTTTCAAGAAGAGATTAAAAACCTCCAAATCACGTGCATCTATTATTGATTTTTCATATTTCATTTATGCTTTTTATATACATAAGAACATAATTAATCTCACTTTAGAAAACTTCCTAAAGCAGGATATTCTTTCCCCCAGTTTTCAAGTTCCCATGCATTCTCAAAGTCAAAGCAAAAAAAATATATTCATATATAGCAAAGGAAATAAGACTCAATTTCATTATATGTACTTACAGTGCTGTAAGGAAAAAATAATTTAGAAACCATTTCAAGTCTGAAATGTTTATGGTGTTCAGACTAACGCAAAGGCTAAGCCTAGGGTCCAGGACCTGTTTTGAATATGTGTGCAGACAGAAGTTACAGCAGTTCAGTCTTTTTCTGATGGAGATTTCTCTCATTCCTCCTTTCTTCCAGTATTCTACAGCTTGCTGCTGAAGCCCTCCCTACTGTAGTAGCATACAGTGGTAGTTCAGAAGTAGAGGTCCACAGGTATTATAACAATTACCTCTCCAACCAGTAAGATTGAACTAGTGAAGGACAGTGCACAGGTGCTTAACCACTCAGAATTAGTCAGAAGTTCAATGGAGTACTTTTAAGTTGTGTCTTCTGTAGGTGCCCGTCGCTGTCGAGCAGATTTTGCCCTCTGAGGCGAGGGTGGAGCTTCCTGCTCAGGTTCAGTCTCTGAAGGCTCGTTGTCTCCCTGCTGCGACCCCGTATCACCTATCAATTCTCTCAGGAATTTGAATTTAGACAAAAACAACTGCCAGACCACGTACCAGCCTGCAGGAGAAAGAAAAAGAAAGGTATTGCTAGTTACTTTGTACAAATGGGTAGTCAGCTCTCAGGCAAAGTACACAGGGAAAGAGAAAAAAAAAAAAACCCACAAACCACGAGTTTCCACCCTCTAACTGATAATCTCTCCACAACATCCCACCACTCCTTCCTAACGCTCCTTTAAATACCATTGTAACCTGGTTAGGTTTGTACTCATCCAGAAGCCAACATTAAGGCTCTAGGCAAGGACCAACACAGAGTGAGTTGCACTAGGACGTGCTGAGAGAGTTGGGGTTGCTCAGTCTGGAGAAGAAAAGGCTCCAGCAAGAACTTACTGTGGCCTTTTGGTACCTAAATAGAGCCCAGAAGAAAGATGGGGACAGATTTTTGACAGGGTCTGTTGTGAAAGGACAAGGAATGATGGTTTCAAACTAAAAGAAAGAGGTTTAGACTAGATCTAAGGAAGGAATTTTTAACACTAAGGGCAGTGAAACACTGGCACAGATTGTCCAGAGATTTGATAGATGTCCCATCCCAGGAAACATTCCAGGTCAGGTTGGGTGAGGTCCTGAGCAAACTGATCCAGTTGAAGATGTTCCTGCTCACTGCTGGGTGACTGAAATAGATGACCTTTAAAGGTCCTTTCCAACCCATGCAATTCTACTGCCACAGCAAGCAGAAGGTGGGTGACCACCATGGCAGAGCTAAAGCTCTTAACTGTGGGGAGGAAAGGAATTTCTGTGGTTATACTTCAAACAAGTACTTGGGATTCATTACACAAGCACTGTAAAGGAGGCAGCACTAGGTTTTCAACCATCAAACACATCATTCTGCAATAACATTTTAGAAGCAACAAAGCATGCCTGTGGAGACCTTGAAATTAAGACTATGTTTTGTAATAAATCCTACTTTGAAATGCACAAGGTCTTGTTCTGTTCACTAAAAGGTCACATCCCTCAAATTCAAGGTGTGTTTCCTCATCATGTCCAAATCTCAATGAAGTAGAATCATAGAATCAGTCAGGGTTGGAAGGGACCTCAAGGATCATCCAGTTCCAACTCCCCTGCCACAGGCAGGGACACCTCACACTAGATCAGTCTGCCTAGCCTCAACCAGCCTGGCCTTAAACACCTCCAGGGATGGGGCTTTGACCCGCTCTTTGGGCAACCCATTTCAGGGTCTCACCACCCTCATGCTGAAGAACTTCTTCCTAACATCCAGTCTGAATCTACCCATTTCTAGCTTGGTTCCATTCCTCATCCTCCTATCAGTACTTGACATCCTAAGAAGTCCCTCCCCAGCTTTCTTGTAGGCCCCCTTCAGATACTGAAAGCCTACAATAAGGTCACCTCAGAGCCTTCTTCTTTCCAAACGCAACTCCCTCAGTCTCTCCTCATAGGAGAGGTGCTCCTCTGATTATCCTTATGGCCCTTCTCTGGACACAATCCAACACATCCATATCTCTCTTGTAATAGGGGCTCCAGAACAGTACTGCAGGTGGGGTTTCACTAGTATGGAGTAGAAGTGGAGGATTACTTTCCTCGACTTGCTGGCCACACTTGTCTTGATGCAGCCCAGGATCCGGTTGGCTTCCTGGGCTGCAAGAGCACACTGGTGGCTCATATTGAGCTTCTCATCCACCAAAATCCCCAAGTCCCTCTCCTCAGGCCTGCTCTCCAGCCAGTTACTGCCCAGCCTATATTGGTGCTTGGGATTGCCCTGACCCAGGTGCATGACCTTGCACTTGGTCTTGTTGAACTTCATGAGGTTGGCTTAGTCCCACCTCTCCAACCTATCAAGGTCCCTCTGGATGGATCCCTTCCCTCCAGCGTGTCAGCCACACCACACAGCTTGGTGTCACCGGCAAGCTTGCTGAGGGTGCACTCAGTGCCACTCTCCATGTCACTGACAAAGATGTTAAACAAGACTGGTCCCAGGACTGATCCCTGAGGGACTCCACTTGTCAATGGTCTCCACCAGGACATGGAGCTATTGACAGCCACTCTTTGGGTATGGCCATCAAGCCTGTTCTTTATCCATCTAGCCATCCATCCAACCAAAGTAAAATGAACATGTTCTAGTAAATTTACCTTCTGCTCCACTGCTTAAGTGCTATGGGTCATAAAACTACACAAATAAAGACCTGAGATGGTCACATTTCTAGAATCTCACTTGAAAAACAGTTCAGATCTTGCTACTCTTATAAGTGTTTCTGTAATGAAGGAATTTTTTAAAAGAAGATAAATTTATATCTAAACCTAAATCAAAATCCTCCTTTTAAAAGGTCTCCCTTCTCTAAGCATTTCAGTCAGTAGAGACAGGAGTAAATTTTACCCAGCTGTGTACTTAGTGATAACTCTTTCCCTTTAGCTAACCAGTCAAGTTTTATCATTCACAGAACCAGAATGTAACTTTTCTGAGAAACACTCAGTTAAGCAGTATAAAATTTAAACAACTATTGGAAAACATATGCTGGCTAAGTATCATTTACAACACTAAAGCCCATCTGTCTTGCCCAGAGCTGTAAATCAACACTCTCATTTCCTGTTCAGGAGGTCTTGTGAGCTACTCAAGCCTATGCTGCTGACCTACACAAAGATTAAGAGCACTATTTTAAGGGAAACTCTTCCTCCCAATTACACAGCTGTCAGCAGAAAGAGACTTCTGAGTGTGGACAAGCAGGGCGTATTAGAGAAGGGAAAGAAAGGCTAATAAGGGGCCCTTGTGTAACCACAGCACCAATGTTTTTCTTTCTCTTCTGTAATCAGTCACAGCAATCAGATCAGGCCATTGCTTAGGAGAAAACAAGATTCCACCCTTCCCTCCTGGAATACTTTCCACATCCTGCAGACCTTTCATTTCTGTAACTTCTCTGCTGCTGAGGAGAGTTGGTTGCTGACAACTTTTTATGATCAAAGTAATTCCTGAAGCCTACACCAAGTACCATTTTTTCCACTGATACCTAAACATTTGAACAATTTGCAATAAAAAAAAAAATAATCTGATGTCCCACAAATGCATTAATCCCCCTGAACATAGAAAAAAAAGTATCTCAGTGGCAGATTTCTGGGTTTGGCATCTTTTCAATTTCAGCTGAAAGAAAAACTGCAGTAACAGCTTTTGGAAATTTGTTTCCATTGAGGGGTATTTCAGGTCTCAGATCTCTTCAATGCATTGTGCATTCTGAAGACCATAAAGCAATCAATTCTTCTCATGGGTCTAAAAATCATGAGAAGTTATCAAATTTCCACAAGCCACACTCATTTCCAGTCCACACAGGAAAGAAAACATGTAAAACATTCCAAGTGAATATAAGAAAGAAAGTGAAGCCTACACAGAACACTTCAAACCATTTTGGGGCAGACCTGCTGGAAAGCAGTGAAAGGGAAAAAGACCTGAGGGTCCAAGTGGATGGGAGGTTGACCATAAGCCACCAATGTGTTTTTGTGGTCAAGAAGGTCAATGCCATTCTGGGATGTATTAGGAGTATGGTTAGTAGGTCAAGGAGGTTCTTCTCCCCCTCTGCTCTGCCCTGATGAGGCTGCATCTCAAATACTGTGTTCAGTCTGTGCCCCTCAGCTCAAGAAGGACCTCAAGGAACTGCCTGACAGAGTCCTGTGCAGAGTGACAAAAATGATTAATGGAGTGAAACATCTTCCTTATGAGGAGACTGAGGGAGCTGGGGTTCTTTAGCTTGGAGAGGAGGAGACCAAGGGGTGACTTGATCAATGTTTATAAATATGTAAAGGGTGAGAGTCAGCAGGATGAAGCCAAACTCTGCTGGGTGATGCCCAATGACAGAACAAGGGGTAGTGGGTGGAAGTTGAGGCATAGGAAGTTCCATGGAGACACGAGGAAAATTTTTTCCCTGTGAGGGTGACAGAACACTGGAATAGGCTGCCATGGGGAGTTGTGTGGGTCTCTCTCTCTGGAGGTATCCAAGGCCTGCCTTGATGCATTCCTGTGTGATCTGGTACAGGTGATCCTGCTCTGTCAGGGGATTGGACTAGATGATCTTTTGAGGTCACTTTCAGCCCCTAACATTCTGGCATTTTGTGATGTAAAAATGTCTTCAATTGCCCAGCTTGTTGACAGAGAGAAAATTTGAGGTACTAGACTCAGAAACGCATTAAAAACACACGGTACATTCTACTGTGTCCACTTCAGCACGTGTGTGAGAGGAAAATCAATGGCTACAGACTCTTCAGGAGAGACAGGCAAGGGAGAGAGGAGTGGAGCAGTGGCCCTAAATATTAGAGATGATCATGGAAGTAGCGATTAAGGATGATCAGGTTGAGGCCCTATGGGTAAGAATTAGGAGGAAGACCAACAAGGCTGACATCCTGTTTGGAGTCTGTTATAGACCACCTAACCAGGAAGAAGAGGTTGATTTATTACTCTTTAAGTAGCTGGAGGCTGCCTCAAGATCACTTGCCCTTGTTCTTGTGGGCAACTTTAACCTGCCAGACATCTGCTGGGATGGTAATACTGCAGAGAAGAGGAAGTCTAGAAAGTTCCTAGAGTGTATGGAGCACAACTTCTTATCTCTCCTGTTACATGAGCCTACCAGGAGTGCAGCCCTGCTTGACCTGCTGTTCACAAGTAGAGATGGGCTGGTGGGAGATGTGGTGGTCAGAGGCTGCCTGGGGTCCAGTGAGCATAAAATTATAGTTTTCAGTCTACGGTGAAACCAGGAGGGGCATCAACAAAACCTCCACACTGGACTACCAAAGGGCAGACTTTGGCTTATTAAAGGAACTAACTCAGGAAGTTCCTTGGGAAACAGCCCTTAAAAACAAAGGGGTCTAGGAAGGCTGCACCTACTTCAAGAAAGAACTCTTGAAGGCGCAGGAACAGGCTGTGCCAATGTGCTGGAAGATGAGCTGATGAGAGAGACAGTCAGACTGGATGGGCAAGGAGCTTCAAAAGGAATTAAGGAAAAAAAGAAGGTGTATCACCTTTGGAAAAAAAAGGGACGTATCCCATGAAGAGTTTAAGGATGTTGCTTGGTCTTGTAGGAAAAAAATTATAGAGACAAAAGCCCATTTAGAACTTAGACTGGCCAATGCGGTTAAGGAGAATAAAAAATGCTTCTATATTAATGGCAAAAGAAGGGGCAGGGACAACCTCCACTTATTAGATGCAGAGTGGAATACAGTAACAAAAGATGAGGAAAAGGCAGAGGTACTTAACACCTTCTTTGGTTCAGTCTTCAACAGTGGGACTTGTCTCCAGGACAAGTAGCCTCCTGAACTGACAGATGGAGCCAGGGACCAGTATAGGCCCCCTGTAATCCAGGAGGAAGCAGTAAGGGACTTGCTGAGCCACTAGAATCCTCACAAGTTCATGGCACTAGATTGGATCCATCCAAGGGTGGTGAGAGAGCTGGCATATGAGCTAACCAAGCTGCTCTCCATCATTTATCAACAGTCCTGGCTCACTGGAGAGATCCCTGAAGACTGGAAGCTGCCAGTATGGTGCCCATCAATAAGAAGGGCTGGAAGAAGGAACCAGGAAATTACAGACTTGTCAGCCTGACCTCAGTGCCAGGAAAGGTTATGGAACAGCTCATCTTGAGTGCCACCACACAGCACTTACAAGACGGTCAAGGGATCAGGTCCAGCCAGCATGGGTTTCGGAAGGGCAGGTCCTGCCTGACCAACCTGGTCTCCTTTTATGATCAAGTTACCTGCCTGCTGAATGAGGGGAAGGCTGTGGATGTAGTCTACCTGGACTTCAGCAAAGCCTTTGACACAGTCTGCCACAACAAGCTCCTGGCAAAGCTGGCAGCTCATGGCTTGGACAGATTCGCTCTGATATGGGTCAAGAACTGGCTGGAGGGCCGGTCCCAGAGAGTGGTGGTGAATGGTGCCACATCCAGTTGGCAGCTGTCACTAGTGGTGTTCCCCAGGGATCAGTGCTGAGCCTGGTCCTGCTCAATATCTGTATTGATGATCTGGATGAGGGGATTGAGACCATCAACAGCAAATCTGCAGATGATGCCAAGTTAGGAGCAGGTGTCAATCTGTTGGAAGGTAGGAGGGCCCTGCAGAGAGACCATGACAGGCTGGATGGGTGGGCAGAGGCCAATGGGATGAGATTTAACAAGGCTGAGTGCAGGGTTCTACACTTTGACCACAACAACCCCAAGCAGTGCTACAGGCTGGGAACAGAGTGGCTGGAGAGTAGCCAGGCAGAAAGGGACCTGGGGATACTGGTAGAGAGTAGTTGAACGTGAGCCAGCAGTGTACCCAGGTGGCCAGGACGGCCAGTGGCATCCTGGCCTGTATCAGGGACAGTGTGGCCAGTAGGACAAGGGAGGTTATTCTTCCCCTGTACTCAGCGCTGGTTAAGCCACACCTTGAGTCCTGTGTCCAGTTCTGGGCCCCTCAGTTCAAGAGAGATGTTGAGGTGCTTGAATGTGTTCAGAGAAGGGCGATGGAACTGGTGAGGGGCCTGGAGCACAGCCCTGTGAGTAGAGGCTGAGGGAGCTGGGGGTGTTTAGACTGCAGAAGAGGAGGCTCAGGGGTGACCTCATTGTTGTCTACAACTACCTGAAGGAAGGTTGTAGCCAGGTGGGGGTCAGTCTCTTCTCCCAGGCAACCAGCAACAGAACAAGGGGACAGTCTCAGGTTGTGCCAGGGGACTTACAGGCTGGATATTAGGAGGAAGTTCTTCACAGAGTGATTGGCATTGGAATGGGCTGCCCAAAGTGGTGGAGTCACTGTCCCTGGAGGTGTTCAAGAAGAGACTGGATGGGGCACTTAGTGCCATGGTCTAGTTGATTGGATAGGGCTGCATGATAGGTTGGACTGGATGATCTTGTAGGGGTCTTCCAACCTGGCTGATTCTATGCAACAAATTTTCAGTTGGAGTTGTTTAAAATCCTATCTAAACCACTGGCAAAGTGAATTCTTCTTTCAGAGAAGACCATGGAGAGGTGTAAAGCAAAGCCAAAAATATTCAGGGCCTTCCCAAAAGAGTTACAGGGCACTTTACATAAGCGTAACTTGAAATGTATTTGGTATAAATAGTCAATCAAGGAAGGCATTTCAACTTAGGTTAAAGTAAGTGGATCACATACTTCCACTACCACTGCAGACAGGACATTTAACACAGAATTACTGGAAAAGGGAAGAAATAACAAAGAACATTCACAGCTTATTCTGTACCACTCTCAAGAAAAGCAGAGATTTTTTTTGTTTGTTTTGTTTTTTCCACTTAAAGCACCATAGTGTGAGTATCCCAAATAGGAGTACCAGACTTCAGAGCAATCCAGCTCAGGATTACAAACAAGACTGAGGAAATAATCAACCAACAAGATCGGTTATAGTTGATAAACAAGCAGATCCGTGATAATGACCAGGTGAAACAAACCACAATCCAGTGCACTGAAAAGATAATTACAACAAGCTTAGTCAATGATAATAGTGGGAAGGCAACCAAGCTTGAAAAGTAGAGTTACAAAACCTCCCCAACATCTCTCAGCCTGTACGAGAGACACTTAGGTGTAAGGCAATCAAAACACAAAGATTTCATCTTTCACTTGCTCTAGTCACAGTGCTAAGCTTGGATGAGAAGTTAAACACACACACACCCCAAACACACACACTTGTCCAAATCAAGATTGCTTCTTCAGCTGAAAACTCCCCATCCCTCACTGTTACTAAACACTTAGAAACACTTAGAATCATAGAATTGTCAGGGTTGGAAGGGACCTTGAGGATCATCTAGTTCCAAACCCCCTGCCATGGGCAGGGACACCTCACACTAGATCAGGTTGCTCAAAGTCACATCCAGCCTGGCCTGAAAGACCTGCAGGGATGCTAACCTGAGATTTGGGAGAATGGGACTTCACTCTGAGCAATGTATCAGATGTCTTGCATGACCAAAACCAAGACTCTCTAATGCTGTGTCATTTTTTAAGGGGTAGATAACACAGTGCCTTAGCAAAGAGCTTTGCTATGGAGTGCAGACTGAAGGAAGCATAAAATACTCTGAAACTGGAATAGCAGTAGACATCAGATGACACCATGCTTAGTTCTGCACAAACCCTTATGCTTAGTTCTGCACAGGTCCTTAAAGCTGCTCCTTTTTAATGCAACACTCAATCACATGTTGTTTGCTGACTGAGCACAATGAAACTCCTCATCTCCCATTTGTAATGGTTTCATAGCTAAACTTCAAATTAAAGAGAATATTCTATTGCTGGTCTAATCAAACATGATCTTCCTCATCTTTTGAGGTTGGTTAAAGCTTCCTCGTGGGTGAGCTCAGAAGTGTGGATCAGATGAATGGACAGTGAGGCGGATGGAGAACTGGCTAAATGACAGAGCACAGAGGGTTGTGGTCAGCGGTCAGCCTACTTGGAGGCCTGTGGCTAGTGGTGTTCCCCAGGGGTCAGCAGCTAGTCCGGTCTTGTCCAACGGCCAATCAGCAATGGCTGGGTGCTGCACTTTGGCCACAACAACCCCATGCAGAGCTACAGGCTGGGGTGGCAGTGGCTGCAGAGCAGCCAAACAGAAAGGGATCTGGGGGTGCTGATTGACACCTGCCTGAACATGAGCCAGCAGTGTGCCCAGGTGTCAATGGCATCCTGGCCTGCATCAGGAATAGTGTGGCCAGCAGGAGCAGGGAGCTCATTCTCCCCCTGGACTCTGCACTAGTTAGGCCACACCTTGAGTACTGTGTCCAGTTCTGGGCACCTCAATTTAAGAAGGACATTGAGGTGCTTGAGCATGTCCAGAGAAGGGCAACGAGGCTGGGGAGAGGCCTCGAGCACAAGGCCTATGAAGAGAGGCTGAGGGAGCTGAGATTGTTTAGCCTGGAGAAGAGGAGGCTCAGGGGGGACCTTATTGCTGTCTACAACTACCTGAAGGGTGGTTGTAGCCAGGGGGAGGTTACCTTCTCCTCTCAGGTAACCAGTGACAGAGCAAGAGGACACAGTCTCAAGTTTCGCCAGGGGAAGTTTAGGCTGGAGGTGAGGAGAAAGTTCTTGACTGAGAGAGTCATTGACTGCTGGAATGGGCTGCCCAGAGAGGTGGTGGAGTCACTGTCCCTGGAGGGGTTCAAGGTGGGTTTGGATGTGGCACTTGGTGTCATGGTCTAGTCTTGAGGTCTGTGGTAATGGGTTGGACTTGATGTCTCTCCCAACCTTGGTGATACTGTGATATCTAGAACAGGGTTCAAGAGGATGGGACCAGACTCTGTTCAGCGGTGCCCAACAATAGGATAAGGGGCAACAGACAGTACACAGCAAGTTCCACCTAAACCTAAGAAAAAACTTCTTTCCTTAGTGACAATGCACTGGAACAAGTCACCCAGAGAAGTTCTGGAGTCTCCTTCTCTAGAGACTTTCAAAGTTTGCCTGAATGTGATCCTGAGCAACCTGCTCTGGGTGACTGCTTTAGGAGGGGGGTTGAACAAAATTATCTCCAGAGGTCACTTCCAGTCCCCATCACTCTCCAATTCTGTGATTCATTCATCTAAGATAGTTACAAAACCATTTAAACAAACCATTATAAGAAACTTATTCAGGTAGAATTTAGGGCTCAAATGTTTTCCTATCTGCAACTGAATTCAGGCTTGTGGAGCAAAGCACACATCTATTTCTGCACTCTGAGCTACATGATTTTTGGTCTAAGGTCATGTCTCTCAACCCATGTCTCACTAGCCCCTCCAGACAAATGACATGAATGCTTCATACATTCCACTGAAGGCAATTCTGCAATTCCACACAGCTCCACACTTCGTTACATATAGGAAAATAAAACAAATACACAGAGGTAAGCAGTACTGCAGTTCACCTTGGCTGGTAGTTCATCGCACCTTACAGTCTTGACTACACATGAATTCCAAATGCAGAGGCACATGGAATGCACAAATGCAGCCATAGGACCACCAGAGAGAATACAGAAACAAGCTACAGAACAAGTGTGTGTGTGTGGAGGGGGGAAAACAACAAACAAACTAAAAAATAAAAAAACCAAAACCCAGAAGCAAGTTACCTCAACCTCACTTTTAAAAGATCAACTGAAAATTTGCTGTTTACAGTCCCTCAATGGTTTCTGTGTCAGATGTGATCAGTTTACAAATAGAGATGTTGAGAGCTGCGAAGTCTTCCCTGCTTCCTAACAAATTCAGACTAAGATGGAAAGTAGCATTTGTGAGCATCCAGAAATGTTTAGACAAAGAAATCAGGTCATTTATTCAAGTACTTCTATACACATCAATGCCTAATTCAAGCACAAACATTTGCTTTTCACACAGCTTAAGAACCAGTCCAAACCACTTCTAAGAGTTTGTGCTTTGAATGTCATCTTTTCACTCTAGAAATATCAAAGAATGTTAGAATGGTTTGAGTTGGAATGGACCTTAAAGGTCTTTTAGGTTCAACTCTCCTGCCCCAGGAAGGGACACCTCCTACTAGACCAGGTAGTACGAGTCCCCATCCAGCCTGGCTCTGAACACTTCTAGGCTTGGAGCCTCCATAGCTTCACTGAGCAACTTGTTCCAGTCCCTCTCCACCCTCATGGAGAAGAACAAATTATTTTTTCCTCCTACCATTTACATGTTGATAGCATCTTATCACATCACATCTGTAATAAGCAGCAGAAATCCATACAGCCTTTGGGTATTTCCTGGATATTTAAATCTGTTTTTTCTCCAAAAGCACTCACACTCAAATCCAAGTTACAGTTCTTTAGACTCTTGAACCTGTTATGTCCTTTTTATAAAGTTGTCTCAATAGCTCTTATCAGAGGGTTGTAAAACATCAGCAGCAGATCAAGCTTAGGCAAGATTATATCCAGCCACTCTTCTGTCATATTTGTCCATTAAGGTTTATATGTCACTGGCTGGCATTTATTCAGGTCACACTCAGTCTCAACAGGCTGTAAAGAATATATATTTGGAGGTAAGAAGGCGGATAAAAAACTGCCTCTCACTGGCACCGATGCATAACTAAAAGGGAAACAGCTCACACTCAGTCTTTTCTCATAGTGGTCTTCATACTGTTTTCCATTAATATTTTCTGTCAATAATCATGACACAAGAACTAGAAATGTATCAATATTAATTAATAAATGATGTATGATTGGAAAAAATAATTACCAGGACAGTAAATCATTATCTGAGTTACTTCTAACATGGTAACACCTCAAGTCCCTTCTCAAAAGAGTGAACAGCTTTCTGTGCTCAGTATTTTTGAACTCTAAGTGACTTTCAGCAGTGATTTTATTGCTCTGATATTGTCGAAAATAAAATACAGTGAAAGATTCAAAATATTTATTGAATGCAAGTTAAATGTACATTACAGAACTCCAAAGTGTGAAATATTCATAAAAATACTTTTTTTAAAAAAAGGATTAACTAGTTTTGCTATTTTAGTTTTGCAAGAAAACACTGGAGAGAGGTTTACATTACCCAGTAAATTTATAGAGCTCCTCAGCATTTCAATTCCATCTGTCATATACAGACAAAAGCAGAAAGGCCTGGGGAAAGTGACCCTCACATCAGATTTTAAAAACCATGTTGCAAAATAATTTTAAACTTTCAGCAAGCCAGCAAGGCTCTCATATATATACTCCGAAAACATGAAACCCTGGCATGTATCACATTTCATCAGACAACACCTAATGAGCATATAGAAACCTCAGTACACCCACTGAGGTCAAAGTTTAGTATGTAACAACAAACAGTAGAGGATGCACGTGGAAAGAGCACAAGATCAAGGAAAGTAGCTATGGTGCACCCTCATAGAATAGAATCACAGAATCAACTAGGTTGGAAGACACCTCCAAGACCATCCAGTCCAACCTATGCAATCAACTAGACTATGGAACTAAGTGCCTCATCCAGTCTTTAACACCTCCAGAGACAGCAACTCCACCACCCTGGGCAGCCCATTCCAATGCCAATCACTCTCTCTGTGAAGAACTTCCACCTAATATCCAGCCTATAAGTCCCTTGGCACAACTTGACGCTGCGTCCCCTCATTCTGTCACTTGCTGCCTGGGAGAAGAGACAGACCCCCAGCTGGCAAAACCTCCCTTCAGGTAGCTGTAGACAGCAATGAGGTCNGCAATCAACTAGACTATGGAACTAAGTGCCTCATCCAGTCTTTAACGCCTCCAGAGACAGCAACTCCACCACCCTGTGCAGCCCATTCCAATGCCAATCACTCTCTCTGTGAAGAACTTCCACCTAATATCCAGCCTATAAGTCCCTTGGCACAACTTGACGCTGCGTCCCCTCGTTCTGTCACTTGCTGCCTGGGAGAAGAGACAGACCCCCAGCTGGCAAAACCTCCCTTCAGGTAGCTGTAGACAGCAATGAGGTCTCCCCTGAGCCTTCTCCAGGCTAAACACCCCCAGCTCCCTCAGCCTCTACTCACAGGGCTGTGCTCCAGGCCCCTCACCAGTTTCATCGCCCTTCTCTGGACACATTCAAGCACCTCAACATCTCTCTTGAACTGAGGGGCCCAGAACTGGACACAGGACTCAAGGTGTGGCTTAACCAGCGCTGAGTACAGGGGAAGAATAACCTCCCTTGTCCTACTGGCCACACTGTCCCTGATACAGGCCAGGATGCCACTGGCCGTCCTGGCCACCTGGGTACACTGCTGGCTCACGTTCAATTACTCTCTACCAGTATCCCCAGGTCCCTTTCTGCCTGGCTACTCTCCAGCCACTCTGTTCCCAGCCTGTAGCACTGCTTGGGGTTGTTGTGGTCAAAGTGTAGAACCCTGCACTCAGCCTTGTTAAATCTCATTCCATTGGCCTCTGCCCACCCATCCAGCCTGTCATGGTCGCTCTGTAGAGCCCTCCTACCTTCCAACAGATCGACACCTGCTCCTAACTTGGCGTCATCTGCAAACTTACTGATGATGGGCTCAATCCCCTCATCCAGATCATCAATAAAGATATTGAGCAGGACCAGGCTCAGCACTGATCCCTGGGGAACACCACTAGTGACAGCTGCCAGCTGGATGTGGCACCATTCACCACCACTCTCTGGGACCGGCCCTCCAGCCAGTTCTTGACCCATATCAGAGCGAATCTGTCCAAGCCATGAGCTGCCAGCTTTGCCAGGAGCTTGTTGTGGCAGACTGTGTCAAAGGCTTTGCTGAAGTCCAGGTAGACTACATCCACAGCCTTCCCCTCATTCAGCAGGCAGGTAACTTGATCATAAAAGGAGATCAGGTTGGTCAGGCAGGACCTGCCCTTCCGAAACCCATGCTGGCTGGACCTGATCCCTTGGCCATCTTGCAAGTGCTGTGTGGTGGCACTCAAGATGAGCTGTTCCATAACCTTTCCTGGCACTGAGGTCAGGCTGACAAGTCTGTAATTTCCTGGTTCCTCCTTCTGGCCCCTCTTGTGGATGGGCATCACATTGGTTAGCTTCCAGTTATACACCTCTGCAGCCCCAGTTATCTGTATTTCAGGAGTTTCCTCACACAAGTAATCAAAAGGTCCTTTTTTTTTTTTTTTTTAATTATGGCTTAAAGATATTGACCCTTGTTCTGTGAGCTTTAAACACCAAAAGTCTTACCATCCAAACTATTATCTGTTAACAAGCTTGCAATTTATTTCCTCATTGGATAAAAAACCAACCAACCAACCAACCAAACCAAAAAAACCAACCCTGTTTCTTGGTCATTTAAGTTCTCTAATTTCTCTGCAGTGATGAAATTTCACAGCCATTCCCAGATTACTTTTTTCATTCTACTCAGTTCTATAACCACCATGCTTCCTTCAGTCATTTATTTTCCAGGCAGGACAGACTTAACCTAATCAGATTTTCTTCAGACAGAAATCATTATACAGCTCTCCCCATACTCTCTTTTCTCCTAAGAAACTAGGAAACAAACAGCTTCAAATAAACAACTTCAGACTTCAAACAGCTCAGTTTGAAGCCATTCTGCTTCCCCATGAATATATTTCACACTTTTTATTAGCATTACTCCATATATGCTAATACTGGATTTCATCTCCCATATCTTACTGGATACTAATTCAGTCCCTTGACACAGCAAAATCTTTTCACAACGCTTTGCCTTTTTGACAACAATTAACAACTTTACATATTAAATCTCAGCTGACTCTCTGCTCATTTGGCTTTCAAAAAATCCCTTATCAATCGACCTCCCACTTGCTTCTTATCTCACGAGCCTTTCACCACAGGCCACGGCACAGTTTAAGTTCAACGGTGGTGGTTTGTTGTAGAGTTTTTTTTATCTTGGTTTTAGAGCTCCAAGTTCAACATATTGACCACAGACACCAGGCTGGTTCCTTCCAAAACCTCTAATAGACCTGCTAGTCGTGCCTCCCATTGATATAATCCTTTTCTTTGCCTTAAAAAACTCTCCAGCTATTGAATACACATAAGACCAAAAAACTTCCTAAAAGCTGCTCTAAATCTAGGCTAGCAAACAGTTGTCTAAAGCTAAAGAATACGAGTAGGAAGTTTTCTTCTTCCATTTCAGACCCATGTACCAGCTGCACAGTGACTGCTCAGGAGTCGATTTACCAAAAAGCTGTCAACTTCAGATTAGTCACCGAATTAAGTTCTGGAAGCATTTAAGGCTCAAATCTATACAGGAACAAAGAAAAGGGGGGTGTGGGGGTGGTGGTGGCGCTGTGAGCCACTCACGCAGCCCCGCATCCCAGGCCACGGTGCCCTCTCATTTCCTTCAGTCAATCTGTGTCAAGAGAAACTACCAGAGATCAAGAAAGCGGGAGTGTGGGGATAAGGGCTAGGGACACACAAGCACCGCACAGTGAAGCCAAGCCAACACTCAGGAACCTCCTCGACCCTCTACCCCCCCTCCCCGCCCTGGAAGGGAGCGGGCGGGACTCACCGCACAGCATGAAGAGCAGCACGCAGGCCAGGGTGGCCACAATCACCAGCAAGGTCAGACCGATGCTCTGCCACATGGCGCCGGGGGCCCTTCCTCTAAAACGCCTCCTCTCTGCGGCAGCCGCCGGACCGAACCCCACCTGGGGCCGTCTGGGCCGTCACCCCGCTGCAGGCCGCCTCAGGGCTGAGGTGAGGAGCCGGGGGCTACGGGGAGGAGGCCGCGCCTTGCATCGTTGTCCTATACCTCCGGGGAACGGAGGGGGCAGCTCCACGGCCCAGCCGGGAGAGCAAGGACAAGTGAAGGGACTGGAGCTCAGCCGGAGGCAACACCGACTCCGTCTCCTCCCGCCGGTGCGAAGAGCGGCGGCAGAGGGACTGGGGCGGGCCGTGACGCGCGTCTCTGTGACGCACATCTCTGTGACGGTACGGGCGCCCGGTGCGTGATGGAAAGTGTAGTTCGCTGCCCTCTCCGGCGGGCGCGCGCCCCTGGGGGCGGGACAACAAATCCCGGCATGCAACGCGCTTCGCCCTCGCGGCGGGAATCGGCACCCGGGGCGGCCCTTACGCTTCGCGCTCCGGTCCGGGGGTGGTTGTATGAGATTCAGCGGGGCCAAGAGCCGCGTCCTGCACTCGGGTCAAAACAACCCCACGCGATGCTGCGGGCTTGGAGATGAGTGTCCGGAAAGCTGCCCCGCAGAGAAAGGCCTGTGGGTGTTGGCCAACGGCCAGCTGAATATGAGCCAGCGCTGTGCTCAGCGGCCAAGCGGGCCAACGGCGTCCCGGCCTGCATCAGGAGTGGTGTGGCCAGCAGGACCAGGACAATTGTTCCCCTGTGCCCAACGCTGGTGAGGCCATATTGTGAGTACTGCGCTCAGTTTTGGAACCCTCACTACAAGAAAAACATTGAGTTGCTTGAGTGGGTCCTGAGAAGCGCAACAAAGCTGTTAAAGGGCCTGGAGAGCAGGTCTTCTGTAAAGCGCTGAGGAAACCAGGATTGCTTATTCTGGAGAAAAGGAGACTGAGGGAAGACCTCCCCACTTTGTACAATTACCTGAAAGGAAGTCATAGTGAGGCTGATCTCTTCTCCCAAGTAACATGCAATAGGAGGAGGAAGAGGCACAGGGGAGGTTTAGGTTGGATATTAGAAGAAACTTCTTCACGCAAATGGTTCTCGGAATACTGGAATGGGCCCTCCAGCCTGGCAGTTTAATCCCCACCCCTGGAGGTGTTTAGAAGACATAGGGATGTTGTGCTAAGAGGCGTGGTTTAGCACCAGGCTGGTTAGAATTATATGTTTTCAACTGAAATGATTCTATGGTTCCTAGTTCCTATTTCTTCCTCTTCTCACTGCACCCCTTTCTTTCCCTTCTTTGATTGATAAGTTAAGCGAACAGCAGGCCTACCAAGGCAGTATTATATCTCTGCCACCCCAGTGTGATTCCACCTAGCCTTGATCCTTGCCTTCTGTTGATAGTGTAGTGATATCGCTAAGCAAGTCTTTCACACCTAAGAGAAATGCCAGGAAACAATCTCTCCCAGCAATTGTGTGATAAGTGTGAGATAATCTTGACTCTGGTAAGGACTTCTTCAGCACTGCAGCAAGGTTATAACATTCCTTTGCAATGTAAGAGACACTGCTTAATGTTTCTAAAATTACTGAAAATGGGTGTTGAAATCCACTACTACAAAAGCCTAATTTCTCATGGAGGTGTCACCATTGCCATGAAGCAAAAGCAGTTATTTGTGTCGTAATTTTTCATCCTTCTCTTGGCACATCATCTTTGAAGGCAACTGGCAACCATACCAACTACTGCAGCCAAAACAACATACAGGAGCTTGGCTACCTACCCGTTGCACCCCAGAAGCTGGCCAGGGAGTTGTAGTTCATGCAGGAGGGGCAAAGTGTAGCCCTGCCCTTCAGAATATACTTGGTGAATTTCACCTTGCTACCTCTCTTTTGTTATAAATACTTTTCTATTTCCTGTGGCAGGAATACAGAGAACAGACTTCTACCCTTTCCCTCTATGTTACACTGTGATGCATCACACCATGATCTCTTTGCTGTAGGTCTCAACACAGCAAGACTCTGATCCCAAACATTATCACAGTTATCATAGTGAAAGGCCAGCACAGGTTTCCCAGAGAGGTGGTGAATGCCATCTCCCTGGAAACATTCCACGTCAGGGTGGATAGGGCTCTGAGAAACCTGATCTAGTTGAAGATGTTGCTGCTGACTCCAGGGTGGCTGGACTAGATGACCTTCAAAGGTCACTTCACACCCAAACCATTCTATGATTCTATGAAACTGGGACCTCCATGTGGCGCCCTAACACTAAATACTAGCCGGTGTGAGATCCTTCAGGTCCACCCACAATTCACAGCAACTTAATACCACGAGGCACCTCCTGAGCTATCTGTAGCCTGGACACACTGGAACTACTTTCCAGGTTTAAGAGGAGATCCTGACAGTATTACTGTGCTCCTAAAGAGGGTGCTAGAACATAGCATGTACAAAAACTCCTTCCATACTTTCTCCAGCACATTTCTTGTGGCTTTGTTTTTATTTTACATCCACTCAACTGGTAATTTAATAAACGTTTTACTTTTGGCTCTGCAGCCACCAGCTGCAGAGCCACCAGCCACAGCACACCAGCTAGAGTTTCAAAACTGAGAAGCACAGGGAAAAAAAGGCATGTAAGAAAGAACTCATCATACCAGAACAAAACAAGAGGACAGGCTTTCAAGGCTGGTTTGGTACTTCTGATCTGATTCGACACAGTTTTATTGCTGACAGTTCTGAAGCACTTGCTGACAGGTACCAAAGTTCTTTCACACTGATCCCATGGTGTCAGTACCAGAAACAAGATCTTTAGGCACATAAACATTGTTCTGTGCCAATAAAATTAGAAAAAGGATGGATAACCTCTTTTATCTGAGCTAGCTGCTAGTGAGCTGGACAGATGCTACTGACAGAGAGCTACATGGATGATTGCAGGATTTGACCATCTCTCCTATGAAGGACAGAGAATTGAGTCTGGTTTGTCTTGGGAAGGCTGAAAGAGAATCTTAGCAACATCTATAAATATCTGGGGATGGGTGTCAAGATGAGTGTGATAGTTTCTTTTTGCCCAGTGGCAGGACAAAGAAACAAGCCGGAGGAGAGACTTACTGGAACGGACTGGCCTGAGAGATTGTGGAGTCTCCTTCTCTGGAGACTTTAAAAACCTGCTTGGAGGCATTCCTGTGTGTCCTGCCCTAGGTGGTCCTGCTTTGGCAAGGGAGTTGGACTCAGTGATCTCTGGTGGTCCCTTCCAACCTCTAACATTCTGTGATAGGTCAATTTTGTAAAACAGGCAAGTCCTGAGTTTAAATTCCAACTTTTAGAGGAGTCTGTGATCAAGAGCAGTGATTGAAGACATGCCTTATTTCACTTTCCCAAATCAAAACTTTATCCTGCTGATTGAAACTTAGCAGGAGCTGAGAGCTGGTGGTAGTTGGCTCATCACTGGTACCTTATCTATTCTGCTTCCTGCTGAGCTGCAAACCCCGTGGGAACTGGGAGCTCCAAAGCCATTGCAACTCAAAGGTGCTTTTCCTGAGATGCAGAGATACTCAGAACCTGACTGGACACAGCCCTAAACAACCAGCTGTCCTGTTTGAGCTGGTAGGTTGGACCAAATGACCTTCAGAGGTCCCTTACAACCTCAACCAGTCTGTGATTCTGTACATTAAGTAGTCTGTGATGAAGTCTGACCTACCACAACCTCTATGCCAGTAGGACTCAGGCTAACTCCATGTGGTATTTTGTCATGAGCAGAAGTTGTGTAACACCATTGCCCCATGCTGAAGTGCTGGTTTAATTGCCTCCACTTATTTTCATGAAATTTCAGCTAGCACAAAGCAATTCCTTTTCTCAGCTTGTTTGCTTAATGTTCTGCTTTTCCTCTCAGCACAACATGGTTCAAAGCTTTTTGCATGGCAGAGGTCTGCTGTGCTCGGTGCCTGGTATCCAACTAAACAAATGGCAGTGCCCTTGAAACAAAACAGATGAATCCAAATCCTGCCATAGTCCTTAAATCTCCAAATTCAGGTCATTAGACAGGTCTTAAAAATATCTATAATACTTACAGCTTTTAAATGCCTCCAGAATCCTATTTGCTTCCTATGTGTATCTGTATTGTAGATATTACTGTCTTGTTAAAAAAAACTGCTATTGTAGAAGAAAATGAGAGTAATTATAGAAGCATAGAAGCATAGAATGGCTTAGGTTGGAAGAGACCGCAGAAATCATCTACCCCAACATGGGTGGGGATGCTGCTCAAGGCCTCATCCAACCTGGCTTTGAATACCATCAGGGAGGAGGCATCCACAACCCGTTCCAGAGTCCCACCACTAAAGAACTTCTTCCTAAGATCCAGTCTGAACCTATTCTTCCTCAGCTTAAAACCATTCTCTCTTGTCTTACTGCTAGACACCCTTATGAAAAGTCTCTCTCCAGCCTTCCTGTAGGATCTCATCAGGTACTGAAAAGCAGCTATAAGGTGCCCCTGGAGTCTTCTCTAGACTGAACAACCCCAGCTTCCTTGGCCTAGCCACATAGCAGAGGTGTTCCAGCCCTTGGATCATCTTTGTGACCCTCCTCTGGACTCACTCCAACAGCCCTGTGCCCTCCTTATGATAGGAACACCAGAACTGGATGCAGTATTCAAGGTGGGCTTTCAGAAGAGCAGAGTAAAGAGGAAGAATCAAGAATCAGCTCTCTTGAGCTGCTGGCCACGCTCCTCTTGACATTATTTGCTTTCTGGGATGTGTGAGTGCATTGTGTGATGCACCAGGTAACAAGAACTCAGGAAAGAAGAAAAGCTACACCTTTACCAAAATTGAACATATGTTTTGTGTCTGGTTTAGATAAAGGAAAACAAGAATAAAGAAAAAAAATGTTTTGTCCTTGTGTCTAGATTTGGCTCGACACACTAACTTCAGCCTGTTTGGACTATAAAGAAATTGGAATAATTGTGAGGCTGAAGCATTCCTAGTAACATGTTTCACCATCAGTCAGCTTCCAAACTACTCCTTGCTCTACAGCACCTAAAGAGCAATCTATTAAAGAAGACAATTTTCTGCCTAGGGAACAACAGAACAGACACACAAAAAAAACCCCAACAAAACAAAACAAGAAACCAACCAACCAACCAAAAAAAAACCAACAAAAAAACCAAAACCAAACCAAAAGCCCCAAAAACAAAACAAAAAAAAAATCAAAACAAAACACCCCAAAACCCAACCTCTTCAGTATTTCAAGATAATCTTCAGCAGCACAGGTAGAATTCAATGAATATCAAAAGGACAAATTAGATGAAAGGTTGGCAAGTCAGCCTCAGTTCATTGCAAGCCAGCATGCTGGAGATTGGAAGCTCAAGCAAACAAGTCTGCATTGCTAAAAGTGGGCTAGAAGTTACACAAGGACACATTTTCACGTGAGGCTTCTGGCAGTATCACTTCTGGGCAGCCTTGGGAAGTCAGCCAGTCTCACAGCCTTTGGTGTAACTCTTTGTCTAAGCCCAAGAGAAAGGAAGGGCTGAAGCAAGACATGGAAAAAAGCCGACCAGGAAAAAGTCTCAAGATCAAAGCATTGTTTCAGTTGGAAAGACCTTTAAGATCAACAGATATTAGCTAAAACTGCCAAGCCTGGTGCTAAACCACGTCCTGTAGCACGACATCTAAACATGTTTAAAACACCTCTAGAGATGATGATTCAACCACTTCCCTGGGGACCCCATCCCAGGGCTTGATAACCTTTTTGGGGAAGACATTTTTCCTAACGTCCAACCCAAGCCTCCCCTGGCACAAATTTAAGCTATTTTGTCTTGTCCTATCATTTGTTACTTGGGAGAAGAGACAGACCCCCACCTTGCTACAACCTACTTTCAGGGAGTTGTAGAGAGCAAGAAGGTCTTTCCTCATCCTCCTGTTCTCCAGAAGATGTTTAGAACATCAGTGACCATTTTAGACAAAACCAGCCTGTCTATACATCAAGTGTACTTTAGTTTGTGAAGATGTTACCTCTCCTGCACCACACTTGGTCTTAGCTTATTTCCACTGTTTCTGCCACTGAAACCAGGGAAGCTGGAGCCCCCAACACAAGAAGGACATCAAACTGTTGGAGCAACTCCAGAGGAGTGCCACGAAGATGATCAGAGAGCTGGAGCAGCTCTCCTATGAGGACAGGCTACAAGAGTTGGGGCTCTGCAGCCTGGAGAAGAGAAGGCATCAAGGAGACCTTGTAGTGGCCTTCCAGTATCTGAAGGGGCCTACAGGAAGGCTGGGGAGGGACTATTGACAAGGTCTTGTAATGATAGCACAAGGAGTAATGCTTTTAAACTGGCAGAGGGGAGATTTGAATTAGATGTTAGGAGGAAGTTGTTTGCAGTGAGGGTGGTGAGACACTGGCACAGGTTGCCCAGGGAGGTTGTGGCTGCTCCCTCCCTGGAGGTGCTCAAGGCCAGGTGACCTGTTATAGTGGGAGGTGTCCCTGCCTATGGCCGAGGGTTGGAACTAGATGATCTTTGAGGTCCCTTGCAACCTAAACCCTTCTATGATTCTAAGACTGTTCTCTGATCAACAAAACTTGGAAGAACCAGGATCGAGAGGGCAGCAAAAGGAATACATGTAGGGACACTTTTTATTTTCTTTTCCCTCCACAAGCTTTAATTTATGAAACAAAATAATGATTAAGAATTTTAACATTTTAAGAAATATTATTTTGATTTCAGATGCACGTTGAAGACTGCCTTGGTAAATCCAGGGGAAAGAAAGCAGCATAACACATTCAATAAGCTTTGATAATTTAAATAAATGTTTTATAGAATTCTTCAGCTGCATTTGGAACAAAAAGCAGTTGTGAAGGAATGAAATGTTGTGCTTGTCCCACCAAGCACAAAGTTTCTCCTTTTCCCTGACCACCTTGTTTCCTATCAGTGTCAGAGTTGTAACTGGGTCAGTAGCTCCTGCGCTGCGTGATTGTTGCCTCTTCTGTACACAGCTTACCTAAATATTTGCTTATCAAATCAATCCCTCCCTAGCAAACATCTCCGAGGAGATATCACAGTTATGCAGTAGGGAGACACTGACCTTTCTTTGGCACAATTTGTGGAGGATTCAGGGCTTCAGTTCAGAGAACTTCAACTGCAAATACAAGTGTTGCTCTATAGACCAGCTCCTCTGTTAAATGCAACAGAGTCACTTCAGGATCACGGTAGCCAGCCAGTGCCCTTGTCTGCTCCCAAACTGACCACTCATAGAACCATAGAGTCATTCTGGTTGGAAGAGACCTTTAAGATCAAGTCCATCTGTTAACTGTGAAGGTTTGGGAGTTCCCCACCCCCCCACACTTTGTAAAATGACCCAGACTAGCACTCAGTCGGCTGGAAGTTAAGTGATGAAGCTCTATTTACAGCTTTGCACAATGTACAGCAGATATTTACACTATATACAGAATATTTACAGAAATATACAAGTAAAAGGTAATACAGCAACACAACTCCCCTCCCAGAGATCAGAGACCCCAGAAGGGGCTCCCAACCACCCTTCCACCTTCTCCCCACCCCTGTACCTTACCCCAAGGTTTGCCTTACGTGCAAGGTAAATTAGGAAGATCGGCCAGGAGGGTTAGAAGAAAAGTGGTTAGTGAGGATTAATCAGCAGAGGAGCCAGAACCTAGAAGCTGCTAGATCCCACCAGCAGCTCCTGTTCCAGCAAGTGACAGAGAGAGACTGAGTTATCTCTTGTTTTGGTTAGTGTTCCCAAACAATTCTCCAGCAAGCGTATGAGTGAAGTAGACATCATGATGTTTTCCTTTCACAGCCTATAGTGTAATTTTCTCTATTAAAATATTCTAATTAACCTCAAACCAGCACATTAACCCAGCACTGCCAGGTCACCACTGAACCATGTCCCTCAGGATTACATTATACATCTTTTAAATCACTCCAGGGATGGAGACTGCCACTTGTCTAGGCAGCCTGTCTCTGGGCTTGACAACCCTTTTTGGGAAGACAGTTTTCCTAATGTCTAACCTAAACCTCCCCTGGCACAAATTCAGGCCATTTCCTCTTGTCCTGTCATGTTTCACTTGGGAGAAGATACTGAGCCTCACCTTGCTACATTCTCCTTTTGAGGAGTTGTAGAGAGTGAGAAGGTTGCCCCGAGTCCTTTTCTCCACACTGAACAACCCCAGTTTCTTCAGATGGTCCTCATCAGACTCATCCTCTAGAGGTGTACAGTACCTTCTCAGCTTAGATCCAAGCATGTTTTAACCTCAGCTCTCTTCTAGATCCTTTACCAGCTTTGTTGCCCTTCCTTGGACATGTGCTAGCACCTTAATGTCCTTCTTTGGTAGGGGCCCAAAACTGAACACCGTATTTGAGGAGCAGCCTCATAGTGCTGAGTACAGGGGGACCATCACTGACCTAGTCCTGCCGGCCACACTACTGCTGGCACAGGTCAATGGAGAACCCTCCTAACTAAATCTTCCCAATGGCTTTGTCAGAGGCTGGCGGGCGCTGTCCACAGCAACACTTCGAGCGGTGGAACAGCATCTTCAGTCTCTTCCCCTTAGCAATTTCATTCCCACCCCCCACAGGTTGCTAACCATCACCTCCCCATCCTTTTCACGCTCCTTCCCTTTCAGGTGCGCCGAGGGGACCCGGCCGAGCCCAGCCCACCGCTCCGCGGCCGCCACTGCAGCCACGCCGCCGGCGGGGGCGGGCACGGCGAAGCCGAGGAGGAGGCGGCGCCTTNGGCGCGGCGGGCAGCGCCGGCAGAGCCGAGCCCAGCCGAGCCGTACCCTGGACAGCGCCTCGCCGCCGCCGCCGCCATGGTGAGTGTCCCCAGTCGCCAGCAGAGACCCTGCCTTCCTTCGCCTCCTCCTCCTCCTCTTCCTCCTCTCACCCGCTCCGGGATCTGACCACACGCGAGCCGCCGCCGCGGGGCCCCGATGCTCTCCCTTCTGCTTCCCTGCTTCCACGCGGGGCAGATTCGGGGCGTGCATTTTCGGGGAGATGTCTCTAGTTGCTCCCCCTCCCAGGCCCTCAGCGAGACGGCTGGTGGCGGCGGAGGGACGGGCGGAGCCAGGAGGGGATACTGAAATGGAGGACCGGGGTTGTGGGTGGGGGGAGTGCGCGATGCTTAGTCCCCGCTGCTCCCACAGCCCCTGTGCTCTTCCCCGTTCCAAGCTGGGCCATTTCCCTCTGTTTCGAGGCACATTTGAGCGTGTTACATAAATGGATCATTCCCGGCGGTGTCTTAGTAGAAGCTTTTGTGTTAGTCGTAGGGAATCTCAGTATGGCAGGGAATGGAAGGGACCTCTGGGGATCACGTAGTCCAACCCCACTGCTAGAGCAGGGTCACCCAGAGCAGGTTGGCAAGGTTTGCAACGTCCAGGTACATTTGGAATTTCTCCAGAGAAGGAGATGCCTCAACTGCACTGGGCAGCCTGTACCAGTGCTTGTCACACACAGTCTGTAGTGGAACCGTTATTTATTTATTTATTTCCACGGCATGAATGAACAATAGAGTTTTAGGTTCCAGTTTAGCATTTAGGAAAGAGAAAGTGGAACACCACAGGCACCCAGTTAGCAAGTGGGTCCGTTTTCCCATAGGGTATTGTGTCTTTGTAGTCATAGTAACTCTCCCAAAGGAGCTCATCCTGTTTATAAACAGAAATGCATTTACTATAGTGCTGACCTTACAAAGCAGGATGATGTCAGACAGGTATTCTGCAGCCTTAAAGTCTGAGGTACGGTGGTGGTCAATAATTAGTCCAAGCTTCTTGTATCAGAATCTTGGGACGTGATTAACATCAGAAATTGGGTTTTATTTTATATGATTTAACCACAAGAAAATTTTTTTCCCAAAATGTCTTTGCATCATATATAGTAAATTCTGCCATCTGTGCATTAAAATCAATTTTGAATTTCAGTCCTCTAGCACTTCAGACATGAGTACTGAAATAGTCTTTCTGTGACTTAAATCATAGGATTGGTATGGTTTGGTTGGAAGAGACCTTTAAGATCAGGAAGTCCAACTATTAACCCCACACCATCTGGTCACCACTAAACCATACCTCTCAGGACAATGTCTCCATGTCTTTTAAATCCCTTCAGCAATGAGCACTCCACCATTTCTCTGGGCAGCCTGTTCCATGGCCTGACAACCCTTTCAGGGAAAAAAATTTCCCTGATGGACAATCTCCCCTAACACAACTTGAGGCTATTTCCTCTTGTCCTATTGCTTGTTACTTGGGAGAAGAGACCAACCCCCACCCCACTACAACCTCATTTCAGGTTGAGTTCTTTTCCTAACAGTCATATATCCATCTCCTGTCCAAACTGAATCTTAGTCTCCTATTTACTCATCTTGCAATCAACTCAAACTTGGGATGATAGACATGAAAAAACCCTACTGAATAAGACCAACAATGGGGCAGTAGTCCTTGCTGTCTATGACCCCAGAATGATTTTCTGCTCCACTACTGAATCCTTGTCTCTTATCAAGTAAGGTGGAACATAGGCACAAAATACGTGACTAAATTACTACTTGCATGGTGCCTAAGTTAATGCCAGCTATTGATAATGTCTTGCTTATGATACATATAGTGAAAGCAGTTAGAAAGACAGCTGGTGTAACAAAAGGTAATGTGCATTATCACAGAATCACAGAAGGTTAGGAGCTGGAAGGGACCTCAAAAGCTCATCCAGTCCAACCTCCCTGCCAGATCAGGATCACCTATACCAGATCACACAGGAACGCATTCAGGCAGGTCTTGAATTTCTCCAGAGGGGGAGACTCCACAACACCCCTGGGCACCATGTTATGTATCAGCTACTGGTGCTGCTAACATCTAGGTACTCACAAGTGCTGAGACAACTGCAAAAAAAGTTAAAACAGCCTGAACCAGTTAAAGCACTTCATTTTGGCTCCTTCCAGAACTGAGATACGGTCACTTATTCTGGCACAAACCAATAAAAAATGTGTTGGTGACGTAAGAATCGGTATCTAACAGAAATGATAGCTGAGATCTACCCTTAACCTGCTGTTTCTGGTTTGTAGACCTATTTTTAATTAATTTTGAAATAATTTTTCAACCTGCTGGCAGCAATATCCAGAAATTACCATTCAGAGCTACACATTCTAGGGGCAGAGTGGCCATTTTGGGAAAATCCTTAAAGTACTACAAAGACTGCAAGGTTGAGTTTGCTCTAAAAGGTTGAAAGAGTGTCCTTAGAACCTTAGCTACTGCATCTGAAACCTGAATTTTTGATAAAAACTGTCACAGTGACACTAATGCAGAATTAAAAGTTACAGCATGTCTTAATGGATCTGGAGCTTAAGGGTAGGTGGGCACATGGACACAGGAGGTTATTACCAAAGGTACCAGAAACAAATGAATGACAAACAGATTTTTGGCCCAAGTAATGGAAACAGTATTATTAGCACTCCCTTCTCTAGTGGCATAGGAATCAGCACATGTATTTTGCTAGAGTCCCTTCAAGACAATTGACAGAATTTCCTTGGCATTCTGCATGTTCAGTCACTAGGATTTGTAGAAAATAGCATGACAGGCTTTTTTAAATTTCAGTTTGCTGAAGCAACAAACCACCAGGTTTTAAGTATCATAGAATCACAGAATTGTCAGGGCTGGAAGGGACCTCAAGGATCATCCAGCTCCAACCCTCCTGCCATGGGCAGGGACACCTCACACTAGATCAGGTTGTTCAGAGCCACATCCAGCCTGGCCTTAAAAACCTCCAGGGATGGGGCTTCCACCACCTACCTGCACAACTTGCTCCAGTGTCTCACCACCTTCATGGTGAAGAACTTCTTTGTAACATCCAATTTGAATTTACCCACTTCTAGTTTTGCTCCATTCCCCCTAGTCCTGTCACTACCCATCATTCTAAAAAGTCTCTCAGCAGCTTTCCTCTAGGCCCCCTTCAGATACTGGAAGGCCACTATAGGTCTCCTCAGTATATGGAGCCCAATGACAGGACAAGGGGCAATGTGTACAAATTGGAATATGGGAAGTTCCATCTAAACAGAAGGAAAAACTTCTTTCCTGTGAGGATGACAGAGCACTGGACCAGGCTGCCCAGAGAGGTTGTGGAATCCCCTTCTCTGGAAAGATTCCAAACGTGCTTGGACATTGCAATCCTGGACAACGTGCTTTGGGTGACCCTGCTTTAGCAGGAGATGGGAGTAGATCACACACAGTATCACCAGGGTTGGAAGAGACCTCAAAGATCATCAGGTCCAACCCATCACCACAGACCTCAAGACTAGACCATGGCACCAAGTGCCACATCCAAATGCACCTCGAACACCTCCAGGGATGGTGACTCCACCACCTCCCTGGGCAGCCCATTCCAGCAGTCAATGATTCTCTCAGTGAAGAACTTTCTCCTCACCTCCAGCCTAAACTTCCCCTGGTGTAGCTTGAGACTGTGTCCTCTTGTTCTGGTGCTGGTTGCCTGAGAGATGATCCTCACAGGTCCCTTCTAACCCCTGCCATTCTGTGACTCTGTGCTTCTGCTTCCTCGGCATGCCCACTGTGTGAGAACAACCTCAGTGGGAGAGTTCTGTTTATGCATTTCACTGCAGCTCCACTTTACTGAATCTAGGTCAAATTACACTGGCTCAGGATTTGGCTACACCCTTGAACTTTAAACCGATTATAAGTTTTGATTTGTCAGTGCATTTTCCATGGGGTCAAATCCCAACTTTACAGAGTAAGAGAGCCTGTAACCTTGCACAGTCTATGGCAACTAATATTTACAAAGAGGGTAGGTAATCCTGGGGTAAGCATAAACGTGAGCACAGTGTGCATCTCTGTGTAGTAGGTTCAAATATCTGTACCTTTACAATGATCCAGCTGCAAAGGGGTTATATGGCCAGGAGCCAGAATACCTTTTAAATTCCCTAGGAGACTTTGATAACCTGTCTAATCTGAAATCAATGAAGACAGACACCTAACTCTTCTGAGCATTTAGAAGCATCACAGCCACCCTATCAGGGCACGATGCTAGATGTGGGCATATCAATTGCAGGGCAGAAAGGGCTCTAGACAGCAATAAATCTTCCCTTCTTTATTGGCAGTAGCCAAGGTAAAACCCTGCCTCGTTGTGGTTGTTACTTGCCCCAAGCACTTCCTGAAAAAGAATATTAAAAGAGAATGTCCAGCCCCTGAACACTGACACATGACTTGGAAGAGGACATTTTCAGTAGGCAGAGATTAATTCAGCCACAATCCATAAGTGCCACAGGAGCCAGTGCTGAAGCACCTACTACCAAGAAAATCTCTCCAGCTCCACAGTGAAAAGGCAGCCCATTTCAGCCATTCAGAACCACAGCAGCAAGCCAGGCTTGTGCCAGCTGACACAGATTTGTTAAGTAATGAGAAAATATGCCCCAAATCTGCATATAGAACTGCAAAGGGACAGAAGCACTGCATAGAAACTCAAGAAGATGTGCTGAAACCTTTTGCACATAATGGGACTGATTAACAACCACCCTCCAGGACCTGAAGTAAGAGTCTAGTGATTAATTTGCATACTTAGTTATGGATACCTGCTTATCAAAACCTGCATGCTGCCCTTGGTATTGATCCTTTTCATCCCTAGGAAGATCCTCTGAGTCTTTAAGGCTGGTAATTATGTCTTCTTTACAAGCAGTCTGACCTGTGAAAATAAATACTCCCATTGCTCACCAGGCACTTGATGTTAAGTTCATTTAATTTAATAACATATCTTAATTTTTTTGAAGGAAAAGGTTCCTCACAGGTGAACACTTTAAAATTGGAACTTCAGTAAAAAGTTGGGAGAGAACCTGCAGGAGTTGGGTTTTTTTTTTTAGGTATTAATAAACTCCAGATTAATGTTAATATAAAGATCTGGTTTATTCCATGATCTAAGCCAGTTTAAATCAAGAGAATCACATCAGGCAGGACTTTTTCCTGATGCTTATGTGAGTTTTGTTAATCACTGCCTTTAAAACTGATTTAGCAGCTGAGGAATCGATTGCCCTCATACAAAAAAACCTGAGTGTAAAGTCCACACTCAGTGCTAAGGTAAAATGTCATAGTCAACCAATAATTAAAGAAGGTAAAGGGGAAAAGAGGGAAAATGGGAGTGTAAAACTTAAGTCCACTCTGCTTGTCCACAGCCAGAAAGCTGCTGGATTGAGTCTGCCTTGAGAGGCAGTGGTAGATAGGCATGAGAAGGATTGCCCAGCTGGCACCTTGTGAAACTGGGGACTGCAGCTCTGCTGCATTATAAATGCTTCAGGCCTATCAAGTTTATCAGCCGATTTATAAGCACCTGGTGACAGCTGAGCTTATAAATCTGCATATACCTCCCATGGCTCACCTTATCATATGCTAAATACTTGGGCCACAGTATTTGAGCAGCTGTGTCTTTACCCACGGGGTTGCTGCACAGCTGACAAGCAAGGTTCCATATGAAATACAGAGCGTAGCACTTTGCATCCAGCTAAAGTAACAGCACTTTAGTTTTGGAGGGTTAGTTATGCTTAGGTCAAGGATGATAAAAAGGAACACTTTACATCCTACATCTTCAGGAGCATGATGATTAGCATTATTTAGCATTAATGCTGAAAGTATTAAGAAAATAAATTAAATTATTCCAGCTAAAGACTTTAAATTGCATTGTGTTTCCTCTTCCTCAGTCAAAACTCACCAGGATGAAATAGGAATGGTCAGATGTCCCAGACTGAAGGGATTCTGGGGTGCATAAGGAAGTATCACAGTATCACCAGGGTTGGAAGAGACCTCAAAGATCATCAAGTCCAACCCATTACCACAGACCTCAAGACTAGACCATGGCATCAAGTGCCACATCCAAACCTACCTGGAACACCTCCAGGGACGCTGACTCCACCACCTCCCTGAGCAGCCCATTCCAGCAGTCAATGACTCTCTCAGTGAAGAACTTTCTCCTCACCTCCAGCCTAAACTTCCCCTGGTGTAGCTTGAGACTGTGTCCTCTTGTTCTGGTTCTGGTTGCCTGAGAGAAGAAAGCAACCTCCTCCTGGCTACAACCACCCTTCAGGTAGTTGTAGACAGCAAGAAGGTCTCCCCTGAGCCTCCTCTTCTCCAGGCTGAACAATCCCAGCTCCCTCAGCCTCTCTCCATAGGGCTGTGCTCGAGGCCTCTCACCAGCCTCGTTGCCCTTCTCTGGACACGCTCAAGTACCTCAATGTATGTGGCTGGCAGGTCAAGTAAGGTTCTTCTCCCCCTCTACTCTGCCCTGGTGAGGCTGCATCTGGAATATTTTGTCCAGTTCCGAGCTTCCCAGTTCAAGAGAGATCTATTGCAGAGAGTCCAGTGGAGGGTTACAACGATGATGAGAGGACTGGAGCACCTCTCTGATGAGGAAAGGACTGGAGCACCTCTCTGATGAGGAAAGAACCTGCCACCGTTTAGCCTGGAGAAGGCTGAGAGAGGATCTTATCAGTATTCATAAATACCTAAGGGCTGGAAATGAAGAGAATAGGGCCAGATTCTTTTCAATGTAACTCAGCAACAGGACAAGAGGCAACAGGTACAAACTGGAACACAGTATGTTTCACTTAAGATATGGAAAATTCTTTTCCCTATGAGAGTGCTAGAGCAATGCAACAGGCTGCTTAAAGAGGTTGTGGAGTCTCCACCTCTAGAGAGATTCAAAACCTGCATGAACAACCTGCTGTGGGTGGTCCTGCTTTATCAGGGGACTGGACTAGCTGATCCCTGGACATCTCTTCCAATCCTCACCATTCTGTGGTTCTGTGAAATCAAGCCTCATATGGCAGAAATTGCTGTATAAAGATCTGCAATTACAGAAGAAAAGATACATCACTGCTGCCAGACATTTTGATTTTTCCTCCCTCTAAGAAGGACAGTTTGGAAACAAGAAGTATTTAATGTTCAGTGTTGTTGTTTGAAATCCAAGCACAGCAGGAAATAGAAGTTGGAAGTAGAATGACCAAGTTTCAAATAATGATCCCAAAACCAAGCATAAGGAAGATCAGCAAAACATTTTTTTAGTCTGTTTCTTGAAAGCCTCATAACGTATGCTAGTCAGGAGTCATTATTCATGATGCTTTGCAACTAGCAAAGACAATGTGGTCCAGTAACCTAATAGAAGGAGTAAATTACACACATGAAGAAAAGCATACAATGATTTCCCTTGTGTGACAATAACTACTGCAGCTGGCAGACATTTAGTGTCATTGAGGCCTTACCATGCAGCAGTCAGTAGCACTCTTTGAGAGAAGCAGCAGAGTGCATCCACAGTGTAATGGGTTTGGGAGGTTTGGGCTTTCAAATTCCAAGAATATGGGAATTAAACTCTAGGATACCTGCTGGTGGTGTTAACAGAGGATGGGAGCTAATTCATTTGTACAGTCTCTTCTTTCATGCCAGCAGACTGTGCTCTATGACTGGGGTTCTGTACAGTCCTTGGCCTTCATTAAGTCTGATTAAAGGGTTTTAAAGAGATAAATTTAGGACTGTTTTGGAGGAGGAGACCTAAGAGAACTTCCATACCCTATTTATTAAACTTGAAAATTAACTACCACTTCCTAGAATCATAGAATGGTTTAGGTTGGAAGGGACCTCAAAGATCATCCAGTTCCAGCCCCCCACCATCAGCAGGGACACCTCCCACTAGAACAGGTCACTGAAGGCCTCATCCAACCTAGCCTTGAACACCTCCTCACACATTTTTTTTTTTTTCCCATCAGGATGGAAGTCTAAAGCATGAATTAGCATTTGAAATCCAGGGGGTTGCCCTCAAGGATTTAAAGGAGAAATGGAAGGCATTTAAAAAAACCCAAAAAAACCAACCTTAAACAGAACCACCAATTAACAGCAGAAGATAATATTTTCCTCTTCAGTTGTTTTCTGTTCTCAAGTGACACTCTGGAAAACACACATCAGATTGTTCCCTCATTTCCCTATATTACAAATGCATTTTCACAGCCAGCTTGAAGTAAAAAAAAAAATAACCCAAACAAATGCTTTGTTTCTTGCATTGAGCTGCAAGCATGGATAAAACCATTCCAAAAAGCAAAGTGCCTTCAGATTGGCAGGGAATAAATGGTTGGCAAAGTTATCAGGGGCAATGTGCTTGTCAGGGAATTGGCATGCCTTTGGGTAAGGCATTCTGATTAATGCCATCCACACCCACTTCAGCTCCAATTGTAGACAGATTTGGAGTCTCTCCAGAGGAAGAGACTCCACAACCTCTCTGGGCAGCCTTCTCCAGTGCTGTCACTCACAAAGGAAAGCAGTTTTTTTCTTTATGTTCCAGTTTGTGCCCTTTGCCCCTTGCCCTGTTGCTGGGCACCACAGAAAAGAGACTGGCCACATCTCCTTCTTCCCCTCCACCTCCCCGTGCTTTAGATATTGGTAAGCATTGATAAGATCCCCTTTCAGTCTTCTCTTCTGCAAGCTAAACAGCCCCAGGTCTCCTAGCCTTCTGATTGATGCCATCCACACCCACTTCAGCTCCAATTGTAGACAGATTTGGAGTCTCTCTGGAGAAGGAGACTCCAGGACCTCTCTGAGCAGTCTGGTCTAGCACTCTGTCACCCTCAGAGACATGAAGAATTTTCCTTTTGTTCAGGTGAATCTTTCTGTGTTCCAGTTTGTGCCCTTTCCCTCTTGTCATGTCTCTATCATATCTCTAGTTTTATGGCATTATGCTCAATTTCCAGGCCTCTCTTTTCTGGTAGGTTACTTACAGATGCCCTCTAAGATGTATGGGTTTTTTTTCTGATATGTGTCAAAGGTATCACAGGATGTTCATGCTGAGATGCAGCCCTTGTGTTTTCTTGGTGCTAAAAGACACTAGAAACTTGGCTCAAAAACAGGCAGTTTGTGCAATGGGTATAGAAAGGGCAACGTTTAGCTTTTATTCATAGAATGGTAAGGTTGGAAGGGACCTCAAGGATCATCCAGTTCCAACCCCCTGCCATAGGCAGGGACATCTCCCACTAGTACAGCTCACTCAAGGCCTCATCCAACCTGGCCTGGAACACCCTCCAGGGAGGGAGCAGCCACAACCTCCCTGAGCAATCTGTTCCAGTGCCTCACCACCCTCACTGGAAAGAACTTCCTCCTAACATCCAGTTTCAATCTCCCCTCTGCCAGTTCAAACCCATTGCCCCTTGTCCTGTCGTTACAAGACCTTGTCAATAGTCCCTCCCCAGCCTTCCTGTAGGCCCCCTTCAGATACTGGAAGGCTACTCTGAGGTGTCCTCAAAGCCTTCTCTTCTCCAGGCTGCAGAGCGCCAAATCCCTCAACCGGTCCTCACAGCAGAGCTGCTGCAGCCCTCTGAGCATCTTTGTGGCCTTCTCTGGACCCGCTCCAACACTTCCATGTCCTTCCTGTGCTGGGGGCTCCAGAATTGCACACAGCATTCCTCTGCCAAACAACAGTATCTTCCCATTTCACTGGAAAGTGATACTGAGAACCTTTTGATTTTAATGCAGCTATTTCTTCCTAACTGCTGGAGACTTTGCAACCTGCATTTTAATAGCATCTGCAAAAAAACAATCAATCAAACAAACAAAACACCCCCCCACACTCAAACCCTTGATGAAAGCTGTTTTGAGTACAATAACTAAACTAAAATCTCAAAACTATCCTCCTAGCCTACCCTTGAGGGAAAAGCCACCACTTCCCCCCCCACCACTTTTACATGCACTACATTACCAACATAATTTCATTTCAAATTTGTATCACTGAAATGTACCCCGGGGGCTACATTTATTACAATATTTTCTCACAGAATAATTTATTTTTCATCAAGCAGGAGGTAGTTTCCTTCAGTTTCCCAGACACCTTTGAGAGATGGTGGAATTAAGTGTTTTGATGGAAAGGTGCAAAGTTGAGAACCAAGCCAGAGAAGAAGGTGTAGAAGGGAAATGGCACAGAACTATCCCATTTGGCCTTCAGGTGTGTTTCCAGGAATTTGAAGGAATGTTATACAAATCATATGAAATGATGACACCAAACTGGGAGGAGCAGCTGACACATCAGCAGGCTGTGCTGCCATTCAACAAGACCTGGACAGGCTGGAGAGTTGGACAGGAAAGAATCTAATGAAGTTCAACAAAGGCAAGTGTAGAGCCCTGCAACTGGGCAGGACTAACCCCATGCACCAGTACAGGTTAGGGGCTGACCTGCTGGAAAGCAGCTCTGTGGACAAGAACCCCTAGTGCTGGCAGGCAAGTTCACCAGGAGCCACCAATGCACTCTTGTGGCAGGGAAGGGAAATGATCTCCTGGGGTGCCTTAAGAGAATTGTGTCTAGCAGGCTAAGGGAAGTTCCTCTCCCCCTCTACTCTGTCCAAATGAGGCTACACCTGGAGTATTGCATCCAGACCCGGAATCCCCAGTTTAAAAGAGATGGGGAACTACTCAAGAGATTCCAGCAGAGGCTAAAGAGATAATGGGGGGACTGGAGCATCTCTCTGACGAGGAGAAGCTGAAAGACCTCAGGCTATACAGAAGACTGAGAGGGGACCTTATTAATGCTTATCAATATCCAAAGAGTGAGGGTCAAGAGGATGGGGCCAGACTCTTTTCAGTGGTGCCCAGCAACATGATAAGGGGCAATGGGCATGCATGGATTACAGGAGGTTCCTTCTGAACATGAGGAAAAACTTTCCTTTGAGGGTGCTGGAGCACTGGAACAAGCTGTCCAGAGAGGCTATGGAGTCTCCTTTTCTGGAGAGATTCCAAAGCGCCTGGATGTGATCCTGCGCAACCTGCTCTGGGTGACCCTGCTCTAGCAGGAATGTTAAATTAGGTGATCTCCAAAGGTCCCTTCCAACCCATTCTGTGATTCTGCAAACATTTCAAAATTCTGAATCATCAAACCTTAAGTCTTGCTGAAACTTGTTGTGCATGCTGCAAGAACTCAAAACCACTAGCCCCTGAGGACCTGGTAGCAAAAAGAACATCAGCTAAGAAGAAGAAACCCATACCAGTCTCCTAATTCTTTATCAAACTTGGGGTTCACATGCTTGTTTCTTTTACAAAGTCATCCCCCCACCCCTCAGTGCTCCTCCATATATGAACAGCATTGAGAAGACACTGCTGCAAATGGGATTCTCAGCAGTTCTCCTTGGATACAATAAAGTGGTTATTTAAGTGAAGGGGATACAGTATGATTGAAATAATATCATGCAAAATTAACAATATTGAGCTAAAGAACAAAATACTAACAGCATATGGGCAACTGTGTTGGAGAAAACAGTGAGCTTAAACACCAATGTGGTGGTACTGGGGTCCAGGGGTCTTTAAGAAGACCACAAAGACAAAGTCCTCCCAAAAGAGACAGAGTCTTAAGGGAGGGACTTGGTCATCCCAGGGTATTGTAACATTCTATTCCCTGTCCTGGTATCCCAGTTTATAAAGCAGTACCTGGCTCTTCACCTCTGTCCTGGAGCAGAGCACATCCCTACTTACCTCATGGTCTGTGTTGGGGAGATGGTTTCTGGCTGACAGGGAATCCTGAGATTCTTCATGAGACCTGCTGAGGCTTTGTAGACCTGAGTTGCGGAGGGCAGTTACAGCCTGCTCTCAGGCCTGCTGGGGTTGGAGGGTGTGATGGTTTGGGAGTTACCTGCTCCCCCAACAATGAAATCACCCAGACTAGACTCAGCTGGCTGGAAGTTAAGGAATGAAGCTTTGTATTCACAACTTAGCATAATATACAAGCAGATAATTGCAATACATTACAAATATTTACAACTATATACAGAAATATACACGTTACAGAGACACAATACCCTTCTCAGATATCAGAGTCCCCAGGAGGGTCTCCCAACCACCCTTNCTGACTTAGCTATGTTTATCTTCTTTTCCCAAAACAATTTTTAGCAAGCCTATAAGTGAAACAGACATCACCATGTTTTGCTTTCACAGCCTATAGTGTAATTTTCTCTATTAAACTATTCTAATTAGCCTCAAACCAGCACAGGGTTTTTTCTTTGAGGATAGATACTTCCCATTTTGCTTGCCTGGAAGGATATCTGTGTAGGAGTAGAGATATCTGTAGGAATACAGAATAAATGGGCTGCATGTGCCATCAGTGCTGCTTCTGACTTGTCCTGTAAAACAAAGGCAGTTCTTGCATTTATTTGTAAGAAATCAACATCTCTTGAAGGAGTTATTTCCGACAACACACATTTAATGTCAAGCAAGGTGCTTCACCATTTTTTGAAACAGATGTAAAGAGTCTTGCAGCATCTGCCTTACTCTTTGGAAACTTGAGCTCATGAGGATATTTGTTTTCTGGAAAGAGCTATCTGATCAGTGCCTGAGGCATATATCAGGTCTCAGATCGTTTAAGCTGACCTTCCCAGCAATTCTGTTTTCCTTCTGCCTGCTATATGTCCACTGCAATGCAGCTCTGTACCTCACTGATACCTAACCATTGAGGTAAACAATATTTTTCCACCTGATTCCCACCTTCCTCCTGACTGTTTGCTCTAAGAATTGATTACCAATCAAATGAGCCCAGTCGAGCAGTGCAGCATTCTCCTGATGATGTTATGTCACATGGAAATTCCCAGCGCTGGTGACACTTGATTTTACAGGTCAGCTTAGGCTGATCCTATCAGATGATCACCCTGAATGATGAAGAAAGCTGTGTGAAAAGCCTCTCCCAAGAAAGCCAATCTTCTAATACTGGACATAAGCACAAAGACACAAAACATGTTGTAAAATGGGTACGACCGCTGAAGTGCCGAATGGTTCCTTATCGTGTTTGCCTGATACTAGATACTGTGACATTCTCATCTCTGATGGGTTAGGAACTTACACACATACACCCCCGATTGAAATTTACCAGGCTAGCTCAGAGGGCTTGTAAGTCACATAAAGCCCTATTTACAGCACAGCAAAATGCAGAAGCATACATACACAACATATTTACAAGTCCTGCACCTGGGCAAGCACAATCCCAAGCACAACTCCAGGTTGGGTGGTGAATGGCTGAGAGCAGCCCTGAGGAAAAGGACCTTGGAGTCTGGGTGGATGAAAAGCTCAACATGAGCCTGCAGTGTGAGTGCAGCCCAGACAGCAACTGAGTGCTGGGCTGCAGCAAGAACAGTGTGGGCAGCAGGGCAAGGGTGGGCATTCTGCCCCTTTACTCTGCTCTCATCAGACCCCATCTGGAGTCCTGTGTGCAGTTCTGGAGCCCCCAGCACAGGAAGGACATGGAAGTGTTGGAGTGGGTCCAGAGAAGGCCACAAAGATGCTCAGAGGGCTGCAGCAGCTCTGCTGTGAGGACAGGCTAAGAGCATTGGGGCTCTGCAGCCTGGAGAAGAGAAGGCTTTGAGGACACCTCAGAGTAGCCTTCCAGTATCTGAAGGGGGCCTATAGGAAGGCTGGGGAGGGACTATTGACAAGGTCTTGCAACGACAGGACAAGGGGCAATGGGTTTAAACTGGCAGAGGGAAGATTTAGACTGGGTGTTAGGAAGAAGTTCTTTGCAGTGAGGGTGGTGAGACACTGGCACAGGTTGCCCAGGGAGGTTGTGGCTGCTCCCTCCCTGGAGGTGTTCAAGGCCAGATTGGATGAGGCCTTGAGTGAGCTGTACAAGTGGGAGGTACATGTACAGACATGAAGCTGGTGCACAGCAACCTAACTCTCAAGCCAGCACAGCTGCTTTCACAGGGCATAAAACACAACAGCTCTTCAACTGTGATACAGTTTGGATTTATGTTTAGAAGGAGCTCAGTGTAGTTTAATAACTAGGGCACCTGGAGCTGGTTTGGGTCACGAGAACAAAAGTATTTTCAAGATCATTATTAAAAACAAAAACATTAAAAAAAAAAAAATTCCACCAAAAAAACCCTAGAGCATTTTAGAGAATTTTATGCTATAAATGTTTATAGAACTCCTAGAAGTTTTTGTACCATAATAATCTTCAGTACACATTCAGTAGCAATGGCAATTTTAAAATACTTTAGAAGCATTAATAGTAGTGAAATTTTAAAAAAATGTATAGTATATTGACTAAAAATGCAGCACAGAGCTAAGGGATACAGACAAAAAGTGCAGCTTTTTTTTTTTTTTTTAATAGAATCATTTTGGTTGGANTCAGGGAGCTGTTGAGAGCAAGAAGGTCTCCCCTCAACCTCCTTTTATCCAGGCTAAACATCCCCTCAGCTGCTTCTTCTAATTCTTGTTCTCTTGACCCCTCACCATCTTCATTGCCCTGATTTGGACATGCTCCAGCACCTCAATGTGCTTCTTGTAGTGAGAGGCCCAAAACCGAACATAGTATTTGAGGCACAAATGTATCCACACAGTATGGGTGTAGTATATATACAGTACCTTCAGCAATGTATACATTAGAAGCCTGTTTAACCCCCTACACCCTAAGTGGTGGTCACTGGTTTGAAAACATGGATAAACATGTATAAATCTATCAACCTTGCCAACAGCTCTCAGAATCTTTCCATTTTGTTGCATCCTTCCCAGGCTGTATCCAATCTTCTACTGCTAATGTCCTTAGCAGATGTGTATTTAAAAAGAGCAGCAGCATTTCAGGGAAAAGTCTTAATGAAGCAATTAATTAAAGATTTACAAGTATCTGGCTCAGCACGAGGCTTTGGAGTTTTCTGAAGGGATGCTTACAGTTGCCTGTCAAATAGCTCAAAATGTAAACTAAAAAAAAAACCAAAACCAAACCAAACCAAATCAATGTTCAGGCTTTCTTTTAGTCTGTATTTTTTTATTTTAACTCATTGTGTTTTAAAGAGAGAACCTCACAGCCTTACTTCTATGGCACCCCAGAGGCAGTAGAGATGCTACCCATGGGGGCTTTCAAGTGCTGTTGCCTTGCCTCCCCCCGCATCCAGCACACCAATGCCCCACAGCACCAGTGCCAGCTGGTTAAACTCAGACTAAACTGTTCAGTTGGGGAGAGCCCTGGTCAGAGAACACATTTCAGCAAATCCTTTTTGATCCCCCCTGTCTGTAAGAGGAGGGGCAGGCAGTCCCTTGCACATTAATCCCCGCTGTAGGGACACAGTGTTAACGTTGCAGACATCTGGGACCGCAACCAAGAAACCTACTTCTTGGGCATAGAGTGCCCTTTGTCTTGCCACTGCCAGGATTGTGGGAAAACCAGAGCTCTTGCTTTTGGACTTGTTGCCCCTTTTCTTTTTTTTTTTTTTTTTAAAGTTCATTGCCCACCAAGCCATGAGATCCTGTGCAGAACTTTAGGATCTTCTATTCATCTTAAATCTGGAAGTTACAGTAGCAAATGAGGAGCTTTTCGCAGTGCTAGAAAGGGTACGTTGTCTGGTTGTCTCTGATGCTTCCTCCAGAAAATACAGCCAAACATGCATGCCAAGTACAGAAAAAAAAACAACCCTGAACTCATTTCTGATGGGTTAGGAACTTGCCCCAAACACACACTGTTGAAATTTACCAGACTAGCTCAGAGGACTCGGAAGTAAGCTGAAGCTCTATTTACAGCACAGCAAAATGTAGAAGCATATATACACAATATATTTACAAGTATTTACAATTATACACAAATCAGAAATAATATAGAAATTCAAACACTTTCCCAGACAAAGAATCTGCTCAGAGGGACTCAGAGCTACCCTCTCTTTCTCAGACAAAGAAAACAACCACCAAAACTTACATTGTTTTCTGTTACCCAAGATTAGCAGAGAGACATTAGAGCACGTCAAAGGAGAAGCAAAAGGGAGCAGTGTGAATAGATCCAGCATTCCAGACCAGAGTGGGACAAATTGTTGACATTTTAGCTTTTTATGCCTCTCAGCAAACCAATGAATGATACAGACTTTGCTGCATCAAGAGCAGTGTGGCCAGCAGGGCAAGGAAGGGGATTCTGCCCCTTTGCTCTCGTCAGACCCCATCTGGAGTCCTGTGTGCAGTTCTGGAGCCCCCAGCACAGGAAGGACATGGAAGTGTTGGAGCGGGTCCAGAGGAGGGCCACAAAGATGGTCAGAGGGCTGCAGCAGCTCTGCTATGAGGACAGGCTGAGGGAGTTGGGGCTCTGCAGCCTGGAGAAGAGAAGGCTTTGAGGAAACCCTTACAGTAAAGAAGTTCTTCCTCATGTTGAGGTGGAGCTTCCTGTGCTGTAGTTTACATCCACTGCCCCTCGTCCTATCAGCCACAGCAAATCAGGTACCTTAGGATGGGTTAAGTTGAAAAGCCTGCCAGCTTCACAATGCCACTTGTTAGGAGGGAATCAGGCAAAGAGATTGCTGTGCTAGCAAAAACATCATGAGTGGATCCATGCCACGTTGGTGAAAGAGCCCTTTTAGCCAGCCCAATTTACCAGTCAGAGGGCTGTGCTTGTGCTGGGAGCTCTGGTGATACAGCTGTCCTGATTAGTGGTTGGACTTGATGAGCTTAGAGGTCTTTTCCAACCAAAACGATTCTATGATGAGGGTTTTATAATGCAGCTGGTGCCCTAATCAGCCATCAGAGGTGAAAGAACATCCCAGAACCCAGGACACAGAAGCTACCATATCAGAGCATTTTCAGTAGATAAACCAGCAGACTGATCTTTCAAATGAAGACCAATGACTAATGATAGAATGAGATGGGTTTGTTGTGTTCTTTTTTCCGAACCTGCTTACCTTGAAAAGGTGTTTTAAGTGCTGTCAGCATTCACAAAATCACAGAATACATCCAGTTGGGAGAGACCTCAGACTGTCCAGTTGACCACCTGGTATAAGTGATCCTGCTCTGGCAGGGAGGTTGACTAGATCACCTTTCGAGGTCTCTTCCAGACCCTGACATTCTGTGAACCCTCAACACAGCACTGAAGAGTCAACACTAAACCAGGTCTCTAAGCACCAAGTCCACACACTGCTTAAATACCAACTCCAGGGACAGTGACTCTACCACTGCCCTGGGCAGGTCATTCCAATGTTTGATAACCCTCTCTGTGAAGAAGTATTTCCTAACATCCAGCCTGAGCCTCCCCTGGCACAGCCTATAACCATTTCCTCTAGTCCTGTTGCTTGACACTAAGGAGAAGAGGCTGCTCCCTCCTCGCTCCAACCTCCCTTCAGGTAGATGTAGAGAGCAATGAGGTCTCCCTCAGCCTCCTCTTCTCCAGACTGAAAACTCCATCTCCCTCAGACGCTCCTCATAGGTCATGGGCTCCAGGCCCTTCATCAGCCTTATCGCTTTTCTCTAGACACACTCTAGCACTTTAAAATCCCTCTTGTAGTGACAGACCCAGAACTGAATATAATACTCAAGGCACAGCCTCCCCATTGCTGGGTACAGAGGGACCATCACCTCCCTGTTCCTGCTGGCCACTGTTTCTAACATTAACCTGGGTGCATTAAAACAACCACTCACATATCCACATAGTGCTACTAACTTGGTTACTTACATTTCTGTCGCAAAAAATTGAAGCTCCTTAAGCAGCTCTATGTCAGTCCTGGGACCAGTCTTGTTTAACATCTTTGTCAGTGACATGGAGAGTGGCACTGAGTGCACCCTCAGCAAGTTTGCTGACAACACCAAGCTGTGTGGTGTGGCTGACATGCTGGAGGGAAGGGATCCATCCAGAAGGACCTTGACAGGCTGGAGAGGTGGGACCAAGCCAGTCCCATGAATTTAGACACGACCAAGTGCAAGGTCCTGCATCTGGGTCGAGGCAATCCCAAACACCAATATAGGCTGGGCAGTGACTGGCTTGAGAGCAGGCCTGAGGAGAGGGACTTGGGGATGCTGATGGATGAGAAGCTCAATATGGTCTGTCAGTGTGCTCCTGCAGCCCAGAAAGCCAACCAGATCCTGGGCTGCATCAAGAGAAGTGTGGCCAGCAGGTCGAGGGAGGTGATCCTCCCGCTCTACTCTGCACTGATGAGGCCCCACCTGGAGTACTGCATCCAGTTTTGGAGCCCCTGTTACAAGAAGGATATGGACATGCTGGAATGTGTCTAGAGAAGGGCCACAAGGATGATCAGAGGGCTGGAGCACTCACCTCTCCTATGATGAGAGGCTGAGGGAGTTGGGGCTGTTCAGTCTGGAGAGGAGAATGCTCCCAGGTGACCTTATTGTGGCCTTCCAGTATCCAAAGAGGGCCTACAAGAAAGCTGGGGAGGGGATTTTTAGGATGCCAAGTAGGGATAGGACTAGGAGGAATGGAACCAAGCTAGAAATGGGTAGATTCAGTCTGGATGTTTGGAAGAAGTTCTTCACCATGAATGTGGTAAGACCTTAGAATGGGTTGCCTAAAGAGGTGGTGGAAGCCTCATCCCTGGAGGTCTTTATGGCCAGGCTGGATGAGGGTCTGAGCAACCTGATCTAGTGTGAGGTGTCCCTGGAAATAGCAGGAAGGTTGAAACTAGATGATCCTAGAGGTCCCTTCCAACCCTGACTGATTCTATGTGGCTTCATGCTCCTTAATTTCCATTTGAGTGATTTGATTCACTCAGATAACCTAATGTCTTTTTCATAGGGATAGCTACATAGCTCTGCCACTACTCCATCCTAATCCCTGCCAAACTGCTACCGTTGCCAATGCCCAGAGCGGTGTCCTCTGTGACAGAAGATAAAACATGAAATGCTCATTAATATTTAGCCTTGTAAGCCAAATACCTTCATTGATAAAGGCTGCTACAGTGATTTGCCAGAGAGAAATGAGTTGTGTGAGCATGTGGTTATGTTCAGGCTGGCTTTGTTTGCTTTTCTTCAGAAATAAAACAGAGATCATGTTGAGCAAGACATTTGCATTCAATATGCCCTGAGGCACTGTTAAGGACATGTCCTAAAGCCCAATAAATATGTGTTGGTCTCTCTAGTGGTGTGGATAGGAAGGTGAGAAGACTAGTCACACAAAATAACCTGCCTTTTTAATAAAAGGAGGTTGTTTTTTTTCCCCAAGCTATTAGTACTAGTATTAGATATAAAAACAAATGTGTTGTCTTTGACAGCCTTGTAAATCTATATCTTTTAAGTCTGTATTTCTGTTCCTGTGAATTAAGATAAACCATTAAGGAAAAAAAAATGCTAAAAGGGAATATTCCTAAGAATTCTGAGGGCTTTCTGCTCTGGAATTACCAATGAAAGCAATCCAAGCACTGAATTGATTGTTAATAGAGATTGGCTGGAGCAGAGCTGGGAGTCAGGACAAGTCCCCACTGTGCCATTTAAGCACATTCGTAAGGAGGCAGATTTAACTTTAGACTACTTTATCCATTCAGCACACTCTCTGCTCATCCCAGCCAGGTGTTGGAGGTCAAGTGTCACAAGCTGGATCAATGAAAACAGTAACCCATGCAAAATGTAATCTTGGTGTGTTTTACAGATGACATCAAGTTGGGCAGGTGTGTTGAGCTGCTTGATAGCAAACAGCCTCTTAAGGAGAACCTGAACAAGCTCTATCAATGGGCTGAAGTCAACTGTATGAGATTCAGAAGGCCAAGTGCCAGGTCCTGCACTTGAGTCACAACAACCCATGCAGCACTATAGGGTTGGGGATGAGTAGATGAAAAGTTCTCCACCAGAAAAGAACGTGAGGATGTTGGACAACAGCTGTCTGAATATCACAGTGTCACCAAGGTTGCAAGAGACCTCAAAGCTCATCAAGTCCAACTCGATACCACAGACCTTAAGCCTAGACCATGGCACCAAGTGCCATGTCCAAACCCACCTTGAACACCTCCAGGGATGGTGACTCCACCACCTCCCTGGGCAGCCCATTCCAGCAGTCAATGACTCTCTCAGTGAAGAACTTTCTCCTCACCTCCAGCCTAAACTTCCCCTGGCACAGCTTGAGACTGTGTCCTCTTGTTCTGGTGCTGCTTGCCTGAGAGAAGAAAGCAACCTCCTCTTGGCTACAATCACCCTTCAGGTAGTTGCAGACAGCAAGAAGGTCTCCCCTGAGCCTCCTCTTCTCCAGGCTAAACAATCCCAGCTCCCTCAGCCTCTCTCCATAGGGCTGTGCTGGAGGCCTCTCCCCAGCCTCGTTGCCCTTCTCTGGACATGCTCAAGCACCTCAATGTCCTTCTTAAATTGAGGGGCCCAGAACTGGACACAAATATGAGCCTGTGTGTGCCCAGGTGGCCAAGGCCAAAAGCATCCTGGCCTGGATGAGAAACTGTGTGGCCAGCAAGACTAGAGAAGTGATTATCCCCACGTACACCTTAAGTACTATGTTCAGTTTTGGGTCTCTCACTACAAGAAGGGCATTGAGATGCTGGATCATGTCCAAAGATGAGCAATGAAGCTGGTGAAGGCTCTCGAGCACAAGTCTCATGAGGAATGGCTGAGGGAGCTCAGATTGTTAGCCTGCTCAAGAGGAGGCTGAGGAGAGACCTCCTTGCTCTCTGCAGCTACCTGAATGGAGATCATGTCAGATAAGGGTCAGTCTCTTTCCCCTAGTAACAAGTGATAGGACAAGAGGAAATGGCTTCAAAGTTGTGACAGAGGAGGTTTGAGTTGGATATTAGGAAAATTTTAAGAAGGGGTTGTCAAGCCCTGGAACTGCTTACAACCCCTTGCTGCCTAGAGAAGTCCTCATACCTGTAGTTGTAATTGTGGTAGTAACCTGGCAGTGCTGGGTTAGTGGTTGGACCTGGCAATCTTATTATATGATGTTAGGAGGATGTTAGGAGGAAGTTCTTTACAGTGAGGGTGGTGAGGCACTGGAACAGGTTGCCCAGGGAGGTTGTGGATGCTCCCTCCCTGGATGTGTTCAAGGCCAGATTGGATGAGGCCTTGAGTAACCTGTACTAGTGGGAGGTGTCCCTGCCTATGGCAGGGGGTTGGAACTAGATGATCCTTGAGGTCCCTTCCAACCTTACCATTCTATGATTCTATGATTTCTGCAATGGAAGTTCCTTCATCATGAAATAATACCAGAACAACTGCACTGTTCAAGGATATAAAAATCAAAGTAGGTCTTTTGCACAGGTTCTGGAAAAGGAGCCATCTCCTCTGGCAGAACCCATCCTTAGGCTGCTGAGGAAACTGCCTGAAATGGAGAAGATGCCTTTCTCCAGGGGCAGTAGTCAAGACTCTTTCCTAAATGCTAGTTTAGTTTCCTCAGTGCTGCAAAGTATGGGAAATCTGTATCACGAACTGTCAGAGCTGCTAATGGTGGCTCCAGCTGAGGAGATATCTGGTATTCAAAGGCACACAGAGCCCTTGGCAGCTCTTGCCCTGTGGAGATGCTCACTGTCACTCTGTGTCTTTTTCCTGAGCTTGGCTGGATTTGCTTAGTGCTAAAATTAATTCACCAAGCACAGCAGAGCTTGTTGGAAGCAACAGAGAAAGTATCTGGCTGACCTCAGGCTTGTGGCAAAGAGTTGTTCAGGCACCAGCACGCAGGATGTTACTGCTCAGAATGGGAATCTGAGAAGAAGTATTTTCAAGACCCCATGTCCTGAGGGAGCTCAGGGGAAGGGCTGTGTTGGTCATGGCTTAGATCCCAACTCCATCAAAATCTCAGAGACAAATATGCTAAGCCTCCAGCTTAACACCTTTATTGACTTCTACCTCAAAAGATAAGTGTCTCCCAAATAGCCCTTCTGTTCCTGCCTCCCTGCCCTGAACTTTATTACCAGAAAAGTGCTTTCTCCTGCAGACTTCTCTCAGGAACTCAGACCTAAATTATACATATCTCAGTTGGCTTGCCCCAGAGGTTTCCTTCCTCAAAAGAAAAGTTGATTACAGAATCACAGAATCTTAGGGGTTGGAAATGACCTCCAGAGATCATCGAGTCCAACTCCCCTCCCAGGCAGGATCTCCTAGGGTAGTTCACTCAGGAGTGCATCGAGACAGGTTTTGAAAGTCTCCAGAGAAGGAGACTCCACAACCTCTCTGGGCAGCCTGTTCCAGTGCTCTGTCACACTCACTGTAAAGAAGTTTCTCCTCCTGTTGAGGAGAAACCTTCTGTGTTCCAGTTTGTACCCATTGCTCCTTGGCTTATTGCTGCAGACCACCAAAAAGAGTTTGGCCCCATCCAATTGACACCCACCCCTCAGATACTTATTGACACTGATCAGATATCCTTTCTATCTTCTCTTCTCCAGACTAAACAGCCCCAGGGCTCTCAGTCTGTCTTCACAGAGGAGATGCTCAAGTTCCCCAATCACCCTCGTGGCTCTCTGGACTCCTTCCAGCAGGTGCCTGCCTCTCTTGACCTAGGGAGCCCAGTTCAACTAATGCACTGTCACTAGGCTGGCTGCAACCAGGCAGCTTTGTGGAGCTTAGCAAAGGAATTGCCAGCTTCTCTCAAAAAGTGATTTAAGCTGAGGAAGCAGAATGAAAAAGCCAAACCCCACATCTTTACTGGAGTGAAAATAAGCTCAGAGAGAGATAGCTGTTCTCTCTCATTTGTAAAACCTTCATTTCCCTTCCTAAAGAGTTCTGGTTTGGGCACAGTTTCCAGTAATGAGGTCTCTGCTTTTATCTAGACCACAATCTGCCCTAAATTAATTTTTAAAGACGTGTTTTGGTTGTTGGGGTTTTCTTTCTTCAGCAGCCATGACATTCTGTACTCTGGAAATACTGGAGCAGGAACATGCTCTTTGACAGCTTCTAAACTGCATTCTCTGTCAGCCACAAGATAATATCATATTTACTTTTTATACTTTTCAGGAGCATCTGAAAGCTTTTGACCAGGAAGTAAATGAGTTTGTGGACTACATGTTTGGACCTCGGGGTAAGTTGCTTCACCTGTAGCCCTTTTAAGAAGTAGCATCCCTCAAAAATACTCTAAGGAAGAGAAGTAGTTAACAGGCAACTGCATCCAGTTCTGCTGCCCTCACCATAAGGAGGACATCCAAGTGCTGGCACAGGTCCAGAGAAGGACCATGAAGATGATCAGATGGCTGGGGACAGGCTGAGAGAGTTGGGGCTGTTCAGCCTGGAGAAGAGAAGGTTCCAGGGACACACTACAGTGACTCTCCAGTACCTGAAAGGAGCCTACAAGAAAGCCATGAAGCAACTACGATAATTTTTGTGGCCTCCTTTGAACCCACCCCAACAGGTCCATGTCTTTCCCATACTGAGGACTCTAGAGCTGAACACAGTACTGCAGATGGGGTCTCACCAGAGCAGCACAACAGAATCACCTTCTTCAGCCTGCTGGCTATGCCCTGGACACAGCTTGTTCCTGGGCTCTGAGCATATGTTGCTAGCTTGTGTCAGCTTTTCACGTGCCAGTATCCCCAAGTCCCTCTCCTCAGTCCTGCTCTGAATCCCATTATCTCCCAGCCTGTATTGGCACCAAGAATTGCCCCAATCCATGTGCAGGGCCTTGCACTTGGCCTTGTTGATCCTCATGAGCTTCACATGAGCCCACTGCACAAGCACATCTAGGTGCCCTCGGGTGTGTCAGACTTACCACTTCCCTTGCTGTCAGCTGCAAACCTGCTGAGGGCTCGCTCAGTCCCATGAAGATACAGCCTGGGCCAAAAATATAACCAACTGAACAAAACTGAAGTAAAACTGCAGAGGGAAAGAAAAGAGTCCTGGCAAGACGAGGGCAGAGCATCAAGGTTAGGGCTAAGTTTAGAGGAGGACCAAAGAACTAAAGGAAAAAGAAAAGAGAGGATCTTAGACAGCAAACCAAACCTTCAGGAAAGGACCCTGCAAAGCCACCTTGCTGATGGTAGGGCTGGGTTTAAATGCTATTCAGGAACAGCCCTCCAAACTGTTCCCCATGGTTAAAGCCAGAACTGCTGTCCATGGAGACAGACCTACATTCAGGGCTTCTCATGCTGATGCAGTGATGTACTCCAGGCCCTATAAAAAGTTCTTGCTTAACTAGGAGGACAAGGGGTTGAAAACTAAAGTGTTCTTAAAAGCAAGAAATTGGTTTATTTTTCTTAGCTTTATTTTCTTAGCTGGTTGTCTAGGAAAAATATCTTCTCCATCATCTCTGCAGCACATGAGAAGTTTGAAAGAAACACTGAATATCTTGAACAGTAGAGCAGAAATGATTAAAAGAGAATACATTTCAAATGAATTGTTGTAGAAACCATTAATTAATATTAACATGGAAATATGATGAGAAGCATAAAAATACTACTTACTTGTCTGTTTTGTTGGGGTTTTTTCACATGGACATGATGTTCTCCTTCATTTCACTTTCCTTGTTGGTCCAGAACAAATTGCTTAAAGGAATAAATTGTAGTTAATCTGATGCAGAATGCTACACAGATCCCTTGGGGCTTTTAGAAAGCACTTTAGTTAAACAAGTATCATTTATATTGCTTACCAAGAACATCACCAGCCCTCTCCAGACAACACTGCTGCAGATAGCATTTGTTTGTCCATGCCTCTTTACTACGATTATTTGTTTGGTCTGGCTTGATGGCTCCACAAAAAGAGTGGCTGTCAATGGTCCACGTCCAAGTGACAAAAGGAGTCCCTCATGGATCAGCCTTGGACCAGTCTTGGTTAACATCTTTGTCGATGACATGGACAGTGGCACTGAGTGCACCCTCAGGAAATTTGCTGTGTGGTGCAGCTGACACGCTGGAGGGAAGGGATCCATCCAGAGGGAGCTTGACAGGTTGGAGAAGCGGGACCAAGCCAACCTCATGAAGTTCAACAAGGTCAAGTGCAAGGTCCTGCACCTGGGTTGGGGAAATTCCAAGTATTGATATAGGCTGGGCAGTGACTGGCTTGAGAACAGCCCTGAAGAGAGGGACTTGGGAGTGCTAGTGGATGAGAAGCTCAACATGAGCCAGCAAAGTGCACCTGAGGACATGGAAGTGTTGGAGCGGGTCCAGAGGAGGCCACGAAGATGCTCAGAGGGCTGCAGCAGCTCTGCTGTGAGGACAGACTGAGAGAGTTGGAGCTCTGCAGCCTGGAGAAGAGAAGGCTTTGAGGAGACCTTATAGAAGCCTTCCAGTATCTGAAGAGGGCCTACAGGGAGGAGGAACTGGGGGAGGAACTAGTGACAAGGTCTTGCAATGACAGGATGAGGGGCAATGGGTTTAAACTGGTGGAGGTGAGACTGAAACTGGGTGTCAGGAGGAAGTTCTTTGCAGTGAGGGTGGTGAGACACTGGCACAGGTTGCCCAGGGAGGTTGTGGCTGCTCCCTCCCTGGAGGTGTTCAAGGCCAGGTTGGATGAGGCCTTGAGTGACCTGTACTAGTGGGAGGTGTCCCTGCCTATGGCAGGGGTTTGGAACTGGATGATCCTTGAGGTCCCTTCCAACCTTACCATTCTATGATTCTATGATTTATGTTTTAGATAGCAACTGCTGAAATAGTGATGTCATCATACTGGTTTGAATTATCATCACCAGATGTGGCTGAGGCCACAGGACAGAGAAAGGCTCACACTAGATCCTGGAGCCAATCTTTGCTCACGATAGTAGCACCAGGTTAGCAGAAGCTGCAATACTGTGCTAGTAGAACAAGAGGAATGCCATTGAACATGTAAGCTTGATTTTTACATAGCCACACTGGGTGCTTTTCTTCACTGGTGTCAGCTTGACTTTGTACACAGATTTACCTCAGTGTTTGCTTTGGAACTAGCAAACTTTTGATCAGGGAATGGAAGCAATACTCATACCCATCAGATACATCTCTTGGTAAGAAGTGGTTTTACACTTTAATGTTGGTCCATATTATTCTGGATAAAAAATTATTTAGGTGAAGGCATAATGAGAAAAGGTGAAACTGCTATATTTTGACTGAATTGTAGAAGTGTTTTGGTTGGAAGAGACCTTTAGGATCATCAAGCCCAACCATTAACCCAGCAATACCAGGTGACCACTAAACCATGTCCCACAGCACCACATCTACACATCTTTTAAATGCCTTTAGGAATGTGGACTCTTGACACTTTCCTGGACAATATTTTTCTGTAAGACAGTGTTTTTCCAGGGTCATCTTCATCTGCAGAATACTATTTGGTGTTATGTGAAATTAAGAAATACTGGATTGCAGCAGCTAAATCTAATTCATTGGTTGCTTGTTTTATCTGTGAAAGAAACAGAGGTGGTCCAGAATGGATATATAAATAAAGGTGAGTGAACATGAATACTCAGCTGAGTATGAACAGCAGCAAGGCATTGGTGCAGAACCATTTACTCTTAAACACTTAAAGTCTGAATTTACTCAGATGCCAAAGCTACACAGAAACCTGAATCAAAACGTTTCTAAACCTCTCTGATAAAAATCTGATACCTTTAAAGAGCCTGGGAGCCCTGCCACTCATTTCAGAGCAGCCAAGATTTCGCCCTAAGGGTCTGGCACACCATGGCCAGCGACTGTGAATGAGCTCATTCACAGAGCTTGTGGGTGCCTGCTCCTTCCCCTGCTGCAGTCCAGCACTTTCACACTGTGCCTTTATTCATTGCCTCTATCTCCAATTCAGATGCTGTGTGGATTCAGCATTTTTAAAATAATCTTTTCTCCTCTTGACAGTGTACCTTTATAGCCCTTGAACATGGAGATCAAGCTGTCAGTCAACAGAATACTTCTGATCCCTCCTTCCCATAGTTGGTTTGGAAATACACTTCTTGCCCTGGCCCTTCCTTTCCCACATAAAACCCTTCCCCTCCTGGTCATGCAGGGATAAATGTAAGTGGCAACAAACCAGTCACATTCCTTGGCTGCTGAGTGTGTGCATGCAGCCCAGGCAGCCAACTGAGTGCTGGGCTGCAGCATGAGCAGCCCAAGGGAGGGGATTCTGCCCCTTTGCTCTGCTCTCGCCAGACCCCACCTGGACTACTGTGTGCAGTTCTGTGCTGAGGGCTCCAGGAAGGTTGGAAGGGACCTCAAGGATCATCTAGTTCCACCCCCCTGCCATAGGCAGGGACACCTCCCACTAGTACAGGTTACTCAAAGCCCTGTCCAACCTGGCCTTGAATGCCTCCAGGGAGGGAGCATCCACAACCTCCCTGGGCAACCTGTGCCAGTGCCTCACCACCCTCACTGGAAAGAACTTAGGCACTTTTAGATTGTTCATCACCCACTGCCTGGTCCTTTCCAAATTCAGCACAGGCAGAAAAAAACAGTAAAATGTTTTTATTTTCATACACTGTGAATATCTTTTCTTCTTTTATAATTTCTAACATAATCTTTGTGGGTTTTTTATTTAAATAATTGTAAACAGTTTGTAAGAGCAGAAAGAATTGCTGTGACCTCCATGACAATACCTCACTCCTGTGCCGTGCACAATAGCATCTCACTGATGTTTCTTCACTAATTCCCTAAATAATGACAGACTGACAATAATCTTTTTTTGAAAAAAACTAACTATGATGGCCCTTGTTCTTCTTCATAAATCTCACTGTGGAAACAAAACTCTAAATTTTGCTCTATCTTGGGAAAAAAAAAAAAGCAAGCACACTCCTTTGGCTCATAGCATCCAGTGGCTCACAGGACAACAAAGCAGCACCTCCAGATTGACACACAGCATTAGGCTTTGCTCATATACACTCAGCTCTCTGATTACTGCCAATGGGATTACTTGTGTGAATAAGGCAAGCAGGATTTGACCTTAATATCTCATTTCAGGACCAGGCAAGTGGGACAGAAACTGTGAGAAGCAAACCCTTGCTAAATACCTTTGCTAACAGTAACCACTGAGGAGAATGTTTGTCATTTGTTGCTCATATTTACTGCTTTTGAAAAAAATCAGCCCCAGGAATAAATGTTTTCCAGCAAATATGAATTACCTTAAATGGCAAATACAGAATCAGTATTTGGCAATTCTACTTGTATGCTTTGTAGAATGGTTTGGTTTAGGAAGGGACCTTAGAGATCATCTAGTTCCAACCCCCTCTTGCCATGGGCAGGGATGCCTCCTGTTAGAAGAGCTCAGGGGCCCACTCAAATTGCCTTTGAAAACTTCCAGGCTTGCAGCCTCCACCACTTCTTCAATTACATATGGACAAATGTTAAAGTCACTCTACCACCTGCAAGCTGTCCACTGAGCAGATTAAGATATGATCTAGTTAAATATTAAGCTACAGCATTATAATTAATAATTTATAAATATAAATTTATATATTTAATATGCATGTATCTATTTAATATACCTTTATCTATTTAATATAAATTTATCTATTTAATATAAATTTATATATTTAATATAAATTTTTATATTTAATATAAATATAATTTATACATCATTAGAATTTAATTAAAATAATTTAAAAGCATATAGGGAATGTTACATTCCATTTTGTTTTCTCTTTCATGTTCAAATAAGGGGATGTAAACGGCTTTAAATTACTGGGGAAGAAGTTGTTATTATTATCACAGAATCACAGAAATAGTCAGATTGGAAAAGACCCTCAGGATCACCAAGTCAAACCAAGTCCAGAGGGCTGGAGCTGCTCTGATATGAGGAGAAACTGAGGGAGTTGGGGCTGTTCAGAATGGAGAGGAGAAGGCTCCCAGGTGACCTTACTGTGGCCTTCCAGTATATGAAGGGAGCCTATAAGAAAGCTGGGGAAGGACTTTTTAGGCTGTCAGGTAGTGATAAGACTAGGGGGAAATGGAACAAAGCTAGAAATGGGTAGATTCAGTCTGGATGTTAGGAACAGGTTCTTTACCGTGAAGTGGCGAGGCCCTGGAAGGGGTTGCCCAGGAAGGTGGTGGAAGCTCTATCCCTGGAGGTGTTTAAGACCAGGTTGGATGAGGCTCTGGACAGCCTAATCTAGCCTGAGATGTTCCTGCCCATGACAGGAGGAGTTGGAACTAGATGATCCTTGTGGTCCCATCCAACCCTGACTAATTCTATGACTCTAAAGTTCTATGGCTCAATATCCCTACTCTACAAGGTACACCCTAAACCATATCTCCAAGCACCATATTCAAATGGCTTTCAAACACATCCAGGCTTGGGGACTCAACCACCTCCCTGGGCAGCCCATTCCAATGCCTGACCACTCTTGCTGGGAAAATGTTTTCCTAATATCCAGTCTAAACCTACCCAGCTGCAGCTTGAGGCCATTCCCTCTTGTTCTATCACTGTTTACCTGTGAGAAGAGACCAGCACCAACCTCTCCACAACCTCCTTTCAGGTAGCTGTAGACAGCAATGAGGTCTCCCTTTAGCTTCCACTTTTTCAAACTAACCAGTCCCAGCTCCCTCAGTCATGCTCCATAAGATTTACTTTCCAGGCCCTTCCCCAGCTTCGTTGCCCTCCTCTGCACTCATTCCAGTGCCTCAACATCCCTCTTGTAATGAGATGGGGCCTCACCAGAGCAGAGCACAAGGGGGCAATCACCTCCCTATAGCTGCTGGACACAGCATTTTTCATCCAAGGCAGGATGCCATTGGCTTCTTGTCCAAAGGGCACACTGCTTGCTCATGTTCAGTTGCCTGTCGATTAGAACCAAAGCTTTTCAGCAGGCATTTTCTGAATTAGTATGCAGTTTGGGAAGGTAAAAGCAACAGGTAGGTCTCTGGGCAAAGCCTGAGATACCCTCTCACACTTTCAGCAGTCTATTTTCATGATGTGATCTGCATTATTTTAGCAGCACTTCTACCACAGGCTTCTTACACTGCCTGCTGCATGTGTCTCTTTTCAGATACCAGGGTTAGAGGATGGTTCCTTTTGGATTCTTACCTTCCCACGTTTTTCCTTACTGGAGCATACCTACTCTGCATATGGCTGGGCAACAAATTCATGAAGAACAGACCTCCTTTCTCTCTCAGGGCTCACCTCATTGTATACAACCTTGGGATCACACTACTCTCCTTGTACATGCTCATAGAGGTAAGTGCTCTTCAAAGCAACATGGTTGAGAAAGGTGAGCACTAGAATGCTGGTAGTGGGAATATCTTAACAACAGATTTGGTTAGGAAACTCAACATCAACAGCAAGGTAAATTTAAGATTAAAGAAAAATAAATCTCTTAGCAATTGGACAGTGAATTAGAAACATAAATCATAGACTTGTTTTGGTTGCGACAAACCTTTCAGGTCATTGAGTCCAATCTTTAACTCAGTACTGACAGGCCACCACTAAACCATGTCCCCTCAGCACCACATCTACACAGCTTTTAAGTCCCTCCAGTAATGGTGACCACCACTTCCCAGCCAGCCTGTTCCAGAGCTCGACAACCTTCACCTAAAACCAAGTTTTTCTGATGTCCAACCTAAACCTTTCCTGGCACAACTCAAGGCTATTTCCTCTTGCCCTATTGCTTGGGAGAAGAGGCCTACCCCCACCTCACTTCAACCTCTTTTCAAGCAGTTGCAGAGAGTAAGAAGTTGTCTCCTGAGCCTCTTTTTTTTTCCAGGCTGGACAACCACAATTTCCTCAGCTGCTCCTGGTGAGATTTGACCTCTAGTGCTGCACAGGACCTTCCAGGCTTAGATCAGAGCATTTTTTAATTAACTATCCTTTTTGAGCTACAGTCCACACCTATGGACAGCTGGCTACCACCAAGGCACTGTCTGCAAGCCTGGCTTTGAATCTGCAGCAGTTGCTCACCTCATTCTTCAGCATCCATGAATATGCTCATAGACTGAGTTTCATTTGCATGACTGTTGTAGAAATTATTTTTCTATGTTTCAGTATGGAATGATTTATAGATGGGTGTAAGTACTAATCTATTTATAGTATTGGCAATTCAGTGTCATTTTGCTGCTCTCTTGACTAAAGCTTTCCTCATGCAGTCAGACAGTAAGACACAGATGTTAAAAACCTGGCACTTCAGCCAAAAACAAGTGCTGGGGGACTTGAGTGATGAATATAGCTGCAGAGATTATTTTCCAAGGCCAGCAGGGCAAGGGAGGGGATTCTGCCCCTTTACTCTGCTCTCGTCAGACCCCACCTGGAGTACTGTGTGCAGTTCTGGAACCCTCAGCACAGGAAGGACATGGAAGTGTTGGAGCGGGTCCAGAGGAGGGCCACAAAGATGATCAGAGGGCTGGAGCAGCTCTCCTATGAGGACAGGCTGAGGGAGTTGGGGCTCTTCAGCCTGGAGAAGAGAAGGCTTCGAGGGGACCTGATAGTAGCCTTCCAGTATCTGAAGGGGGCCTACAGGAAGGCTGGGGAAGGATTATTTACAAGGTCCTGCAATGACAGGACAAGGGGCAATGGGCTTAAACTGGCAGAGGGGAGATTTAGACTGGATGTTAGGAGGAAGTTCTTTACAGTAAGGGTGGTGAGGCACTGGAACAGGTTGCCCAGGGAGGTTGTGGATGCTCCCTCCCTGGATGTGTTCAAGGCCAGATTGGATGAGGCCTTGAGTAACCTGTACTAGTGGGAGGTGTCCCTGCCTATGGCAGGGGGTTGGAACTAGATGATCCTTGAGGTCCCTTCCAACCTTACCATTCTATGATTCTATAATTCTATGATTCTATGATTCTACTTATCAGGAGGGAACACTCTCACAGAAATCAGGATCCATTCAGAACCAGAAGAGAGGTTTGAATGCATCTGATGATTTTGCAACAGCAGAGGACTCACACAGTGCCCCTCAGCAGAGACCTGTGTGTTTTCATGGCTCCAGTGGGAAGCAACAGCCAAAAGTCACCATTCTGATATTATCTGAGAGCTCTCCATTCTCAGCCTTCTGATTACTGAGGTGCTTTTAATATTAAAATGTTAATATCCATCACTTGCAGCTATAAAAACAATGAACACTGGGTGGCAAAACACACAGAATATTTTCTGACTTGGTTTAAAAAGTGACTCTGGACACAAGAAGCACTGGCCAAAGGATGTGCCTGATTTTACAGTGTGACCTGCAGAGGTCTGAGCTGGTATCACTGCCTTCCTTGCCTGCACAGCCTCACATTGCTTCCTGCTCCCTGGACTCCTGGCCAGAGCAGCACTTTCCACCAGAAATAAAACAAAAATAATTAAAAAAAAAAATTTCAAAAAATAAAAAAGCCAAGGACCAACAGTTCTGTCACCTGGACAAGAAACTTTACAGAAACCAAAGAGGACCCCAAAGATTTCAACACTGAAATGAATTCAAGCTAGCCAGCAGGTGACTGGCTTTTGTACAAAGGAACGATTGTGCTGCTCACATCATGGACTGCTGAAAGCTGCAGCTGGCTTCAGTGGTTACTGTGGGTTGCCTGAGGGTGCAGGATCAGGCCCAGAGCAGAGCAGAAACCAGCAGCTGCTGGAAGGTTGATTACTCTGTATTCATTGTCCTCCAGAATTTCAATCAGGACTTTGATGTTTAAATCCTCATTTTGCTGCAAGCCACACAGATAGCTGTCTTCAGCAGCAGGACTCAGCAAAGAGGATTAGCTGAAAAGGAAAATGCAGTTCCCTTCCTGATGCAGGCTGATTTGGCCTGTCACAAGTAAATGAACAAAGACAGACAATTTTTGCAGGTCTCTCTTTAGCAGGGCCTGCTAGAACAGAACAAGGAGTGGTTCTTTTTGTATTAATAGAAAGATTAAATTCTTTATAGTGAGGGTGGTGAAACACTGGCCTGGGTTGCCCATACTGGTGATATACTGGCCTAGAATACATTCCAGGTGAGTTCAGGAGAAACAGGGACCTGCTGGAAAGAGTCAAGCAGAGAGCCATGAAGATGACTGAGGGGCTTGAGCATCTCCCCTCTGAAGAGAGCCTGAGAGCCCTGGGGCTGTTGAGTCTGGAGAAGAGAAGATAGAGAGGATATCTGATCAGTATGTATAAATATCTAAGGGTGCCAAGTGTCTGGGGCCAATCTCTTTTCAGTGGTCAGCAGCAATAAGCCAAAGAACAATGGCTACAAACTGGAACAGAGAAGGTTTCACCTCAACATGAGGAGAAACTTCTTTACAGTGAGGGTGACAGAGCACTGGAACAGGCTGCCCAGAGAAGTTGTGGACTCTTCTCTGGAGACAAAACCCACCTGAGCAAACTACCCTAGGGGATCCTGCTCTGGCAGGGAGCTTGGACTCAATGATCTCTGGAAGTCCCTTCCAACTTCTAAGAGTCTGCAAGGTTTGACCAGGTTCTGAGCGACCTGATATAGCTGAAGATGTCCCTGCTTCCTGCAGAGGAGTTGGACCAGGTGATCTTTAAAGGTCTTTACCAACCTAACCCATGTTATGAGTCTATGGCTTCACAAGTGCCAGCTGTTTGCTTGCAGACAGCACTCTTTGCCCTGGACTGTCAGCCAGGCTGGTTTCACACTGTATAAAACACACTTCCATAATAGTGGCTCTCTTTCATAGTCTCCTTGCCTGGTTTCTATCACAGCTTCTTTTGTGAAAGAGCGGAATGGGAGTTATCCTTTGCAGATCTGCCTTAAGGTAGCTCGCACATCCCTGCTGAAAGGAAACGGGAAACAGGAGAGCAGAACTCATCCTCGGTACTGAATGAAGTTACAGTGACTCAACACTTCAGAATGTCTCCTTTCTGAAGCTTTCCTCTGGCCCTCATTCTCTCTTTCATGGCCAGTAAGCTCTTTAAGTCAAGAGTTAACTATATTTAGAGCATTCTGCTCAGTGCTTTTATGTAAACACAGCTGATCCCTCCAGCAAGTATGAATAGGACTAATTCCTAGTTAGAGACATCATTAACAGTTGTCTTATTCCTCCATCCTCCTACTGCACCTGAACCGCTCTGGTGTCTGTGACGGAAAGAAATCACAAAATCATTGCCTCTGCAATAAATACAAATCACTAAGTAACCCCACATTTATTGCCATTGTTCTTATGGTCTCTTCTTGGGTTTGTTTCTAAGGTGAGACACACCTTGTTTTGGTGGTAGTTCCAGAACAGAGTGGGTGCTTCTTAGACACTCAAAAGAAAAAAGGTGGGGGGAGGGGGAAAAGGGTGTCTCTCCAAATGCAAACTGTCCCACCTGTTAGCTTTAATGAGAAGCATGATAAACCAGCTGATGTGGGCACCTGTACTGCAATTCTTTATCTCCTCACCTTCAACTGTCCCTTGACTACAGTGGCCTCCTACAGCCTCAAGGCAAGAATACAACTGTTAAGGCAGTGAGTCATAACAAAAGGGCTGGTTTAAAACCTCCAAGGGCAGAGCCTTCTTTTGAGCCAGATCTCCATGGGCACCAAGTATCTGGGAGCCGATTTTAGCTCCCTGAGCTTTGAGGTCAACCAATCTCTAAAGTACTTGGAGGAACAGCTCCAGGACAACTCTAAGATGTGCCATTAGCTTCAGGTCAGATAGCCCTGCTATCCCCAAAGGACAAGCTCTAAAGAATACAAGCTCTGCCCACCTGCCCTCAGCCTACTGAGATGCCTCAAAACTTTTATGTCAGAAGTCAGATGCTTTTGAGGGCCTCCTAGAAGGGCAGTTTAGCAGACCTTGGATTTCTGAGTTAAACATAGACATCAAAGGCACTCCTCACTGAACAGAATGGAGGAGTGATACACTTGGTTTTGGAGCATGGCTTTTTTTCAATTACCTGAAGCTTAGATTCAAGTCCTGTGCTTAAATTAGACAGGTGGACTGCTGAAGGGTCAGGAGCCAACTTCCTCCACCCTCACCACTACAAGAGAAACCTGAATCAGAGGTTTAGTACTGAGTCTGCACCATTAAGTGTTCATAGACCTAGCTCAAATCTACTGATGCCACAGTTTCTAAACCACATTGACAAAAATCTGCATTTTTTTTTCCAATAAAAAGCAAAATTTTAGCAGTTTCACTGAAGAAGAAAATAAAAGAGGCATGTTTCTTCTACATAAATCTCTGCCTAAGATCCTAAAGGCACCAACTGTGAGCAGAAAATCATCTTACTGTGAAAGGAAATCAGGTCTTCAAAATTATTTCATGTGCAAGTCAACTCACAAACTATACTCCAGGGACACAGCTTGAGGCCAAGATAAAGTTTTGAAGTTCACGAGGTAAAACTGTCACAACTCCAGTGGTAAATTAAAACTGGAAACAAAGGAGACCAACACTGATCTCAATTGTGAAGTTACTTGGGTGAAGATGTCTCTCTCTCATTAATAGGAAGAGACATAATCTCTGTCACAGTCTTAAGGCTGCTTTCCCCAGCAGTAAGGATCACCTCTGCCCTATTTAAATTAAGTTCCAGCTAGTCATCAAGGTCTCACCCAAGTCCTGTTGTTGATCAGGCACTGAGGAAACCAGGGCACTGGCAGCATCTGGGTCAGATTAAAAAGGAGATCTAGAGATATGTGTCATTAGCAAAGGGGTGGCATGATGTCTCAAGCTGCCTGTGTCCCCAGGTAACTTCACAGCCTTACTACAAATCCAGAGGATTTGTAAGCAAGCAGCCACATCCACGGCAGGGTGCAGGACTTGGATGTGAGGACCTCCTGAGTCACAGCAAAGAAGAAAGAGCAGAACTGCACAAATACTGCAAGCCCAGTGAATTAACCTTCTCAGTGAAGCCAGAAGAAAAGATTTTTACATAGAATCATAAAATCATTTAGGTTGGAAGAGACCTGTAAGATGGAGTCCAACCATTAACCCGGCAGTGCCCCAAGCACGCCACTAAACCATGCCCCTCAGCACATCTTTTAAATCCCTCCAGGGGAGATGACTCCACCACTTCCTTGGGCAGGCTGGAACAGGGCTTGACAAGCTTTTTTTTGTGAAAAAGTTTTTCTTAATGTCAAGCTAAGCCTTCCCTGGGGCAACTTGGCCTTGTACGGACCAAGGCGTTTGGCTTAGCTACCTTAACAGGATTTTTTTTTAAAGGACTATAAACTACCTTCATAGTGCCTGTTTCTAGGAGCTGAAAATTCATCCCACAGTAAATCACATTTCTGGATTATAGTCATGACTTGCAGATCCATAGGTGCCAAGACATCATGAGGATTCCCAGCAGTACCAGCATTGACACCTTTGCATCCCCTGGCAGCAGGTAAAGGTCAGAAGCACAATGATGGCACAATCAGAGCCAGCAACCACTGCTTTTACCCCTACATGTTGCAACATTACATCTCAGAAATTCCTGGAAAGGGCAGTATAATTCCTAGATTTGGGATAAGAGAAGGACCTGGGGGCACTGGTTCACTGGTGACTGAAAATGAGCCAGCAGTGTGCTCAGATGGCCAAGAAGGCCAATGGCATCCTGGCCTGCATCAGGAATGGTGTGGGCAGCAGGACCAGGGAAATCCTTCTGCCCCTGTACTCAGCACTGGTTAGGCCACACCTTGAGTGCTGTGTCCAGTTCTGGGCCATTCAGTTTAAGAAAGATGCTGAGGTGCTTGGACGTGTCCAGAGAAGGGCACCAAGGCTGGTGAGGGGCCTGGAACACAGCCCTGTGAGGAGAGGTTGAGGGAGCAGGGGGTGTGCAGCCTGGAGAAGAGGAGGCTCAGAGGAGACCTTATTGCTCTCTACAACTACCTGAAGGGAGGTTGTAGCCAGGTGGGGATTGGTCTCTCCTCCCAGGCAAACAGTGACAGAACAAGAGGACAGTATCAAGTTGTGCCAGGACAGGTTTAGGCTGGATGTTAGGAAGAAGTTCTTCACAGAAAGAGTGATTGGCTTTGGAATGGGCTGCCTGGGGAGGTGGTGGACTCACTATCCCTGGAGGTGTTTAAAAGGAGACTGGATGAGGCACTTAGTGCCATGGTTTAGTTAATTAGAGGGTTAGGTGATAGGTTGGATTTGATCATCTCAGAGGTCTTTTCCAACCTGGTGAATTCTGTGATTCTGTGAAAATAAAAGGAACAAATCCAAAATAGAAAGAGCACTTAAAATTATGTTTTGTTTTGTTGCTATAATGACTGATAGCAGGAAGATTTGCTTCCTAAGAGTACAAGTGTAAAAAGATAAGACTTGAGCAACAGAAGGTCTGAGTTGTAACAGTGTGAGGAAAGCTTCAAAAATGGATAGATCCTAGCTGACATCACAGAGTGGTAAGGGTGGGAAGGGACCTTTGGAGATCATCTAATCCAACACCGCTACTAAAGCAGGGGCACCCAGAGCAGGCTGCCCAGGACTGCTATGTCCAGGTGGCTTTGGAATCTTTTCAGGGAAGGAGACTCCACAACTTCTCTTGACAGTCTGCTCCAGCACCCTCACAGGAAAGAGCTTTTCCTCTCCTTTAGATGAAACCTCCTCTGTTCCAGTTTGTGCCCGTTGCTCCTTGCCCTGGCTCTGGGCGTCACTAAGAGACTGGCCCCAGCCTCTTGCCCCTTATCAGTGCTATAAGCTGAAGGGTAAGATCCCCTCACAGAATCACAGAATGGTAAGGTTGGAAGGGGCCTCAAGGATCATCTAGTTCCAAGCCCCTGCCATAGGCAGGGACACCTCGCACTAGTACAGCTCACTCAAGGTCTCCTCCAACCTGGCCTTGAACACCTCCAGGAAGGCAGCAGCCACAACCTCCCTGGGTAACCTGTTCCAGTGCCTCACCACCCTCACTGTAAAGAACTTCCTCCTAACATCTAGTCTAAATCTCCCCTCTGCCAGTTCAAACCCATTGCCCCTTGTCCTGTCATTACAAGACCTTGTAAATAATCCCTCCCCAGCCTTCCTGTAGGCCCCTTCAGATACTGGAAGGCTATTCTAAGGTCTGCTCGAAGCCTTCTCTTCTCCAGGCTGAATCATTCTAGGCTATTTGCTAATTCTCCAGACAACATTCTCAATATTCTACTTTTTAATATGTTTATACTAGAAATTAATTCCCTTTGATCACTGAGAATATCTCTGCTTCACTTCTGTGTAGACTGTCACACATTCAACACAGGAGACCACTTCACAGTCTGAAGGGGCAGGGAAAGCCTGCACAGATGCTCATACACACCCTCCCTCTGAATGTGGTGCCAGAGTTAAGAGCAACCCACTTCTCTCACAACCTCTTGCAATTCTCCTTACAGAGGAATACTTTGATGTATTTCCTTATTTTAGGTGGAACTTACTGTGTTCTAGTGTATGTTGTCCACCAGGATGTCCAGGCCCTTTCCCACAGAGCTGCTTTCCAGGATCACAGGATGTTAGGGGTTGAAAGGGACCTCCATAGATCATCCAGTCCAACCCCTCTGCCAGAGTAGGACCACAGAATCTAGAGCAGGTCACACATGAACACATCCAGACAGGTCTTGAAGGTCTCTAGAGAAGGAGACTCCACGAAGTCTCCGGACAGCCTGTTCCAGTGCTCTGTGACCCTTACAGTAAAGAAGTTCTTCCTCACATTGAGGTGGAACTTCCTGTGCTGTAGTTTACATCCATTACCCCTTGTCCTACCACAGGGCACACCTGAGAAGAGTTTGTCCCCTCCCTCTTGACCCCCAGCCCTCAGATATTTATAAACATTGATTAGATCCCCTCTAAGTCTTCTCTTCAGCAGACCAAATAGCCCCAGGTCCCTCAGCCTCTCCTCGTAGGACAGTGCTCCAGGCCCATAGGTACGTGCCCTTATTTGTTCCCAGCTGTAGGACCCTGCAGCTTGGCCTTGTTAGGTTCTTCTCTGCTCAACTCTCCAGCCTGTTCAGTTGTTGCTGAATGGCAGTGCAACCCAGCCCTTCTGTGGTTCTGTAATTGCTGCATTTTCTGTTCCAGCTCATCCTTGCCACATGGGAAGGAGGCTACAACCTGCAGTGCCAGAACCTTCACAGCGCAGGGGAAGCTGACATCCGGGTAAGAAGCAGCAGCAGCTCAGCCTGGATATCATTCAAGAAACCAGGGGGAAAACTGATCATCTAAAAATGTAACCCTTGTTGGGCTCCAACTGCAAACTGATTGAAGCCCAACTCTAGAACTTGGAAAACTGAAGAGACATCCTGCTGGCTTGACTTATATCTAGTTTCAAGCCTTATTTCTGCATCTTGGAAATTCTATGTATTAACTGTGTCATTCCCCCACTTCAGGCTTCGTTTCCAGATAACATTAGAGCTAAAGGGAAGAAAGATTGGTTAACTTATATCAGTTTCTCAAGTCTTCAAAATTTGTCTGTGCTCTGGCAAGGAAAATTTAAAAATAAAATAAAAATCAATTAAATACCTTTTTCAGTCAATAAGATACTTCCCCCTTTAACTATCTTTAACTATCCCAGGACATATCCTGAGCTTTGATGAAACATCTCAACTCCAGAGGAGGGTTTAGCTCATTGTGTTGTGTATCAAAACTTGAATTTTTTAAAGCAGCAGTTGACAGTTCAGTGCCAAGAAAGTATAAAGTGTCAAAAAAGGTAACACCCTTGAAAAAAACAAAACAAAACCCCCACACAGCTATCTTTGATGGGAAAAAAAAAACAAAACCCATAACTAGAGAATCCTTAAAGTTTCTATCTCTATATTTAGGAAATTATATATTTATGCATTACATAAAAATGAGGCTTTTTTTTTTCTTTCTAAATTGCCTCATTCAAAAGAGAAATAAAATTGAAGTAAGAGCTTGTGCTGTTTCTTCAGTAGAACATTAATGCCTTTTGGGAAGCTGTGTGCCCAGTAGGGCTGGTGAAGCACAGCAGTATTTAAGCCCTTGCATGTACAGATATTGATCCCCTGCTCTTTTGTTCTTCCTCATACAGGTAGCTAAGGTGCTGTGGTGGTATTATTTTTCCAAAGTAATTGAGTTCATGGACACCATCTTCTTTGTGCTGAGAAAGAAAACCAGCCAGATCACTTTCCTTCATGTGTATCACCATGCCACCATGTTTAACATCTGGTGGTGTGTTCTGAACTGGATACCTTGCGGGCAAAGTAAGTCTGTGTTTGCTTTGGCACCCGGGGGATAAACTCACCTGGAGCTGGAGGAGAATCCCATCACCAGGCAAAGTGTGTCACTGACAGCACACTGCCATAGTTCAGAGCCAGGCAGATGCTCTCTTACCTCTCCCAAAAGGGCTAAAAGAAAAATGCTTACACTAAGAAGTGGATATAAAGTTTAAATGGAGAGGCTGTTCATAACACATACAATACAGAATCACAGAATCTCTGAATGTCAGGGGCTGGAAGGGACCTCCAAAGATCATCCAGTCCAACGCCCCTGCCAGAGCAGCATCACCTATACCAGATCACACTATAATGCATCCAGGCAGGTTTTGAGTATCTCCAGAGAGGGAGACTCCACAACCCCCTCAGGTAGCCTATTCCAGTGTTCTGTCATCCTCACAGGGAAAAAATTCCTCCTCATGTTTACATGGAACTTCCTATGCCTCAACTTCCACCCATTGCCCCTTGTCATGTCATTAGGCATCACAGAACCTGGCTCCATCCTCTTGGAACTCACCTTTACATATTTATCAACATTGATGAGGTCACCTCTCAGTCTCCTTTTCTCCAAGCAGCAGAGCCCCATCTCCCTCAATCTCTCCTCGTTAGAGAGCTGTTCCATGCCCTTAATCACCTCTGTGGCCGTGTGCTGGACTCTCTCAAGTAGTTAAAGCATATAAACCACATAAAACCCATAGCCTACCTTGGCCATGGTTCTCCAAGAACTCCTTAGGCCAATGCTTCACACAAGCCTCCCTGTAAACCAGACCACAAACCTCTCCAAGCCTCAACTGGCAGCATTGCAAAGGCTGAGCCAGGCCTCACTGCCCTGCAAGAGGTAACAGCATGCACATCCTCCCGGGAGCAGAGAGGGAGGGGAAGGGAAGAACCTGACTCTGCAGCCAGCTTTATAGGGGTGCAGGACTTGTGGGAATGAAATACACTTTCCAGTCTGCCTCCTGGACACTCTGGACCTCCTGGAGGTCTGTAACTTCGTGGTTCTTAAAGACACCCAGCCTCAAGCTATCACAACATCCATAAGCTTTCAGAGTTGCCAAACAGTAAAATTGAAAGCCTAGTTAAAAGTTCATAACCACAAGTTAAAAAATAAAGTGTTAAGCTCTAGATTTTCACTTAGCTGCCACAAGCCCTCAGATTTACTTCTCTTCAAAGCACCTTTAGACAAGGTAACACTGAGCAGCACACCGTGACCAGATAAAGATCTGCTCTAAAAGCAGATGTAAGAGAAACTCATGACAGCAGTAAACTTGGTGTCAGTCATGACAAATGAACTCACTGTCATTTTTACAGGTTTGCCCCCTGTGTGCATCAGTAATGGAGAAGTAATTAATCAGTGGAAAATCAAAGCAGTTGGCGAGACCAACTCTAGACAATTCACAGAATCACAAAACCGTAGAGGTTGGAAGGGACCTCCAGAGATCATTGAGTCCAATCCCCCTGCCAAGGCAGGATCCCCTAGGGCAGTTCACATGGGAGCACATCCAGGCAGGTATTGAAAGTCTCCAGAGAAGAAGAATTCTCTGAATTGGTATCTACTAACAGTAGCTACTGTGGCAAGGGAGTCCTGCTGAACAAATTCAGCATGAGCCAGCAGTGTGCCCTCGTGGCCAAGAAGGCCAGTGGTATCCTGGGGTGCATTAAGAAGTGTGACCAGTAGGTTGAGAGAGGTTCTGTTCCTCCTCTACTCTGACACAGGCCATGTCTGAAGTACTGTGTCTAGTTCCAGGCTCCCCAGTTCAAGAGAGACAGCAAACTACTGGAGAGTGGAGGGCCATGAAGATGCTGAGGTAACTGGAGCATCTCTGAGGACGAAAGACTGCGAGACATAGGGGTCTGCAGCCTGGAGAAGAGAAGACTGACAGCAGATCTTATCAATGCTTATCTCCTAGGGGTCTTTAGCCTAAATAATTACAGAATACTGAAATGGTTTAGGTTGGAAGGGACCTCAAGGATCATCTAGTTCCAACCCCCTGCCATAGGCAGGGACACCTCCCACTAGTACAGCTCACTCAAGGCCTCGTCCACCCTGGCCTTGAACACCTCCAGGGAGGGAGCAGCCACAACCTCCCTGGGCAACCTGTGCCAGTGCCTCACCACCCTCACTGCAAAGAACTTCCTCCTAGCATCCAGTTAAAATCTCCCTTCTGCCAGTTTAAACCCACTACAAGACCTTGTAAATAGTTCCTCCCCAGCACTCCTGTAGGCCCCCTTCAGATACTGGAAGGCTACTCCAAGGTCTCCTCAAAGCCTTCTCTTCTCCAGGCTGAAGAGCCTCAACTCTTGTAGCCTGTCCTCACAGCAGAGGCAAAGAGAAGACTGAGAGCAGATCTTGTCAATGCTTATCAATATCTAAAGGGTTTGTGTTAAGAGGATGCCCAGTGATAAGACAAGGGGCAATGGGCACAAACCAGAACACAGGACATTCCATCTAAGAGTAAAGAAATTCTTCACTATGTTAAGGGTGACAGCACTACAACAGACTGCCCACTAAGTCGTAGAGTCTCCTCCGGAGAGATGGAAAACCTGCCTGGTCATCATCCTGGGCAACCTGCTCTGGGTAACCCTGCTTCAGCATGGGGGTTGGACTACATCCCCTGAGATCCCTTCCAACCTCCACCATTCTGTGATTCTGTGTATTATCTGGGGTAAAATTCTGGGTATCTTCATCTGCAGAAGAACCACTGAAGGACTTCATTCTGAATTAAATCACCCTTGTGTAGTCATCTCCTCGCACCAGGGATGTCTTTAGCAAATAATAACAACGACAAGACTTTCAGATTCACAGATTGCATTGGGTTGGAAGAGCCCCCCAAAGGTCATCTTGGTCACCTCCCCTGCAGCCAGCAAAGGCAGGGCTAAATCAGGTTGCCCAGGGCCACATCAGCTCTGATCTTGAATGTCTCCAGGGACGAGGCCTCAACCGCCTCCCTGGGCTACTCCTTCCAGTATGTCACCACCCTCATTGCAAAGACTTACCTCATGCAAGAGATGATGCTAGCAATAACAGCTTCTCTTACTCTTTACCAGCTGATACATTAAAAAAAATGTTTTCCATGATGTATTTGTACAGGTTTCTTCGGACCCACTCTGAACAGCTTTATCCACGTGCTGATGTATTCCTATTACGGACTCTCGGTCATCCCTTCCATGCGCAAGTATCTCTGGTGGAAGAAATACCTCACTCAGGCACAACTGGTATGGAACTAATTGTTTGGTCATTTTCAACTACTGGATAGCCTTCAAAGTGCCAGAATGGGCACCTTCCACCTTCTCTCCACCCCTATACCTTACCCCAAGGTTTGGCTTACACACAAGATGAGTTTGGAGGATTGGCTGAGGGGGGTTAGAAGGAAAATGGTTAGTTAGCTTACTCAGCAGAGAGGAGCAGGCAAAAAGTTAGAGACTGAGACTTTCTGAGCCTGTGTCTTATCTATGTTTTGTGTTCTTATTCTTATCCATCTCAGCAAGCCTATGAGTGAAGCAGACATCACCTTTGTTTTCTTTTCACAGCCCATAATCTAATTTTCTCCAGTAAAATATTCCAACTAGCCTCGAACCAGCACATGAGGCTTTCTCAGCAAAACACTCAGGCATGGTCTTCTCTCTACAGATCCAGTTTCTGCTCACCATCGTGCACACACTCAGCGCAGCTGTGAAGCCTTGTGGATTCCCATTTGGCTGCCTCATGTTCCAGTCCTCCTACATGGCCACACTGGTCATTCTCTTCATAAACTTCTACATTAAGGTAAGCAGCCTTCCAAAAGCTCTCTGGCAACAGTGCTGGTTTAGAAAGAACTTTTTGGGTAGTAGTCTTAATTAGCGTACTAAAGAATGACACATACACTTATGTCTTCAAGAGACAGTTACTCAGTCATGACCACCTCCTCCTTATATAGGTGCAGCTGAGCTGCAACAAGTCAGGTACTGCAGTGGGTGCTCAGGTGGTCTGAATTTTCTCTGCTGGGCAACTTTGTGAGTCTTCCTAACTCCCTGGAAAAAAGAGAAACATACAGCTTGCCTTCGTAATATTTATTCCAACTTCTAGCAGGGACCGCTCCAGCCTGCCTGCATGTGTACAGTTTCTGGTGAAAAGGCTTTAAAATCTCTTTTGAATTCAAAACTAGTAATGCTGCTAAAGTACTATCACTTACAGCACTGAAAACACCAGAGCGCCCTTAACACAGTCTGATATTGGAGAGTTGGGCAGAGAGAAACTCAATGAAATTCAAAAAGGACAAGTGTAGAGTCTTGCACCTGGGAAAGAACCACCCCAGGTATCAGTAAAGGCTGGGGACTGACCTGCTGTAGAGCACTGAATGGGAACAGGATCTGGGGGTCCTGGTGGATGGACGGCTGAAGGTGAGCCAGCAACGTGCTCTGGTGGCCAAGGCAAGTGCCATCCTAAGGTATATTAGAAGGGCTGTGGTCAGCAGGGCGAGAGAGGTTCTCCTTCCCCTCTACTCTGCCCTGGTGATGCTGCATCTGGAGTACTGTGCCCAGTTCTGGGCCTCCCAGCTCAAGAGGGACATCGGACTGCTTGAGAGAGTCCAATGCAGAGATACAAAGATGATTAAGGAAATGGAACACGTCTCTTATGAGAAGAGGCTGAGGCAGCTGAGGCTCTGCTGCTTGGAGAAAAGGAGACTGAGAGATGACCTCATCAGTGTTTATAAATATGCAAAGGGTGAGTGCCAGGAGGATGGAGCCAGGCTCTGCTCAGTGATGCCTAATGCCAGGACAAGGGGCAACGGGTGGAAGTTCTGGGGGAACACAAGGAGGAATTTTTTCCCTGTGAGGGTGACAGAACACTGGAACAGGCTGCCCAGGAGGGTTGTGGAGTCTCCCTCTCTGGAGATATTCAAAACCTGCCTGGATGCATTCCTGCGTGATCTGGTATAGGTGATCCTGCTCTGGCAGGGGGGTTGGACTGGATGATCTTTGGAGGCCCCTTCCAGCCCCTGACACTCTGCAATTCTGAAGAAAATACATACATCTGCACCAACACAGACCAGACAGTTCCATTTTACAGTTAACCACGAGCAGTGTTTGCTGGGGTGAGGGGGAGGCACTAAAAGAAATCCAAAGACTTACCTTGGACTTTGCTTTTGTAGACATACCAGAGAGCACCTTCGAGGACAGCGACAAAGGAATCCCCTGTGACAACAGAAATCAAGAACGGTTTCCATAAGGACTACTTTGCTGCTGCCAATGGATTCCTCAACAATAAGAAAGTACAATAAGTAGAGAAATTCCTTTGGCTTTTTTTTTTTTTCTAAAAAAAAGGATAAAAAAGAAAAAAAAAAAGAAGAAAAGAGACTGAATGACAAGCTTTAGCTTAAAACCCATTTGATTATGTTTATCAGTTCTTTGTACCAGACACTTAATGTACTGCTAGGTAGGCTTTAATGAATCAAGTAGAACTACTTTTCCTGTCGAAGGTCACCACCAGAGCAAAGGAGGCCAAGTTCTTTCTCATAGGAAAAACTTTCTGATCTCCAATGCTGACACAAAAACACCTTACCAGACATCAGATAGATACATTCACCAATGCCTATCAAAAGGTTGGGACTCCCTTCAGACTAATGCAGCAAGTGTTGTGCATGAGAGTGATCTTGAGGCAAGGCTGTGCAGTGCATCCAACTGTGGCCCAGGTCAGGATAAGTGTCACAGGTTAGGGTTGGGCAGGCCACTAGACAAGTGACAGATGCTCTTATTAACTCCTCTCCAGTCCTGAAAAGAGAAAGTATGTAAATAAGAGACAGGAATTGATGGATTGGGAAAGAAAACTAAAATGGCTTTAGTGAAAGTAAGAGTAAAATGGAATACATACACATATTTACAAACCAATACCAAACCCAACCCCTGATGGCAATGACATCACCACAGATACTCTGGGGAGGCACTAGAGAAGTCCCAAAATAGACTCAACAGATTCAGGAACACATAGATTAGGAGTGACAACAGAATGGGCAGAGACCTCCTCAAATCCTGGTCATTGAGGCCAAGAGGTTTGACGCTGATGATCCCTCAGCTTTATCCTGAATATGATACAGATGGAATAAAATCCCTTGTCAGTTAGTTTAGGGCAACCTGTCCTGTATGCTTCTCCCTGAAGGTGTGATTTCTCAAACGTACAATAGCAGTTATGTTATAGCTCAAACTAGGACTAAAAAGAAAGGAAGAAGGGGGGGAAAAAAGAGTGCTGAACCCATCCCTTTGGTCCTGTGGTAGCCCTCAGGAAGGACATAAGACAGTGGCACCATTCCATAGCTAGCAGACAGATATGAATAGTACTTCGGTATGGAACCTGACTGACACTGTGAAGTCTGACAGGAGCTTGCCATTTCAGGAGGCTGGGCTGGTAGCATCTGAGACTGCTTGGTGTGGTGCTTAGAGTACAGGGAACCACACAATGATCATAGAATCATTTTAGTTGGAAGCAACCTTTAAAATCATCAAGTTCAATCCTTAACCAAGCACTGCCAAGTGGCCACTAAACCATGTCCCTCAGAAACACATCTACATATCTTTTAAATCCCTCCCAGGGATGGGGACTCTACCACCTGGGCAGCATGACAACCCTTTTGAGGAGAAATTTATTCCTAATACCAAATCTAAACCTTGCCTGGTACAACTTGAGCCTGTTTCCCCTTGTCCTGTCACTTGTTACTTGGGAAAACAGATTGACCCCTACAGAACTACATCCTTTCAGGTAGTCATAACAAGCAAGAAGATCTTCCTCATCCTCCTCTTCTCCAGGCTAAACAACCTCAGTTCCCTCCTTTCTCCTCACAAGACTCATGCTCTAGACCCTTCAGTAGTTTTGTTGCCTTTCTTTGAGCATGCTGGAGCCTCAACATCCTTCTTGTAGTGATGGGCCCAAGACCATGGTTGTTGAGATGCAGCTTCCCCGTGTCAAGCTGCACCGGGGCAGGTTTAGGCTGGATGTTAGGAAGAAGTCCTTCACAGAAAGAGCAATTGGCATTAGAATGGGCTGCCTGGGGAGATGGTGAAGTCACCATCCCTGGAGATGTTTAAAAGGAGAATGGATGAGGCACTTAGTGCCATGGGTTAGTTAATTAAAAGGTGTTAGGTGACAGGTTGGACTCGATGATCTTCAAGGTCTTTTCCAACCTGGTTAATTCTGTGATTTGATCCTGTAAAACTCATATTGTAAGGGATTCACAGATTTGACCGAAGGTGTTGGATGTGGCCCTAAGTAAGGAGAGGGCTTGAGAACTCAGTAGAGACATCAGTTTGACACTGGAAACAGAGATAAAGGCAGAGGGCACTGGAAGAGCTCACAAGACAACATACAAGGCAACCAACTGAACCATTTGTCTAAAACAGACAACAAAATGATGGTGTAGCCATGCATGGATTTTGGGGTGAGTGGAGTCCGTAACCTTTTGACAGCAGAGTATGCACTTGACCATGGAGATAGGCAGCGTCAGCATGCTAAAGTGTGAAAGTTTACTATGGCAATCACACCCACAGATATTGTCTTTTGTTTTGTTGAAATGTCATTCAAAAGTAACAGAAGTAAACAAATGCCTTACTTGAAACTCGAAGGGCTGGGGAAAAAAAAAAGAAAAAAAAAGAAAAAAAAAAAAAAGAAAAGAAAACCAAACCAAGATGCTCACCTTCCAGATCCAAATCAGCCAGGAACACTGGAGTCAGGTAAAAAAACCTTCAGATCCGTCTTAACATCTTCCAAATGCTGCAACTTTGAAGAACGAGAAACACTGACTTTTTAAAAACTGATTTTCCTGTAATTCGTAACACTGTAAATAAACAAATTTTACTATCAGCCTGCCTTCACTTGTCTTTGGGGCCTCTGATTGCTGCCAATTGTTTTGTTGAGGCTGCTTTTACACTGGAAGGTTTGGGAAAAGTTCTCAGGACGTTTGCCACTTCCCACATCACCTTTCTCGCTGGGTCCTTGTCCGCGTTCTCCACCACTTGTT
>VWZE01016957.1:810937-865653 GCA_013396675.1 Eubucco bourcierii
GTGGGAAGTATAGTGTTTCACCAAGTTCAGCTTCTGGCAATACTCCAAACATGAGGGCAGTACCAATCTTCTTTCTTGTTGTTGTGGGGCACTACAAATCCCTTCTTCCCCCCCTCCATCTCTGGAGGTTTGAATGGGGGAAGGAGGCAGCATGAAACTGTTGCCCCTTGCAGCCCAGAATGGGATTTGCCTTCTGAGCTGCAAGCTCACACTGCCTGTTCATGACCAGCTTCTCATCCATCAGCATCCCCAAGTCCTTTTCCACGGGGCTTCTTTCTATCACCTCATCCCCCGGGCTGTAGTGTTAGTGAGAACTGTTCCAAGCTCAGGTGCAGAACCCTGCACTTGCTCTTGTTGAACCTCATGAGGTTCACCTCAGGCAGACCATTAAGAAAAAAGCAAAGCTTCCAGCACCTCCTCCCAGCTTAAGCATTTCACAGACTAGAACTCACTGAGCTTCTCAAAAGCTAAATTATTTTATATGGAGTAATGTAAAAAGTGCAGGAGAAGGAGATAACTAAACTGCATGGCATCCCTATCTACTCTCTCATACCTATTACCAAAAGCAGCCAAAAGCCAAGTGCAGGTGCATCAAACATCATGGTAATTTTTAGTAAGAGCTCCTGCTTTCTCCTTTATCCACACTCTTTCAAGTGCTCAACACTCACCTTCCAACCTTTGTAGTGACAGGTTACACAAGGGGACAGTATGCAGTCTCATTTCTGTACATTACCTAACAAAGACACTTGGATGAAAACAGTTCCTGAATTTTTACAGTCACAGGAGACAGCAGAACACTTCAACACACATGGAGGTTGGGGACTCAACAGAACAAAACTTGCTACACATCTGTCCCATTGTGCTGACAAAGCTCAAATGTTTAGCAGGTCTAACTCAGCGAGCCAGGAAACTGCCAAAAGCCATCTCAGAAATGAGAAGTGCAACCATTATTGCCACAGTTTGAAAAGCAAAAATCCTCAGCCCAGACAGAGCCATCATAGCTCAACCTCTTCCTACTTCAAGGCACCCCTTTGGACAGCGTGCTACTGGCAGAGCAAGCTTAAAATGGCCAAGGCAACATTCACACCAAAGGACTTGTGCCAACTCCAGCCAGGAACAAGCACCATCTCCAGACACTTATGGGATGGCAACAGCAGCTTCTCATTGCTGCATGGTCTTCTCAGGAAGGGAGAGTTTCAGCCCCTCAAAAGGCACTAGATGGTGAAACACTCCAGCAGAAGTGGGCCTTTATCATGAAGGTACATTGTGTGCAGGGAGTGAATCCCTCCAACCCACACAGCAAGCTGAGGTCAGTTTTAGAAGCAGGCAGAGAGCTTGGAAGCATGCCACGTTCCCACTAATTCATTAAGATGCACTGGCATGTGTAAAAAGCCTGCCACAGAACTGAAGGCAGGTTGTGAAGAGCAGCCCTGGTGTAGGGAACTCTGTCAAAGCAGCTGATGTTAAACAGAATGGTTTACCTGGTACTCATTTTTAAGAGACCTTTGATGCTACTTTATCTAATCCCAACATTGTTCACTGTCCTTTGAGCTCTCCTAGAAGCCAATAGTCACCAGCCTTACAAATCATTTCTCCAGCTGCACTTCCCATTTCCTCTGCTATCCTCCAAGCTTCTTGCCCTCTAGAGTCTCCAGTATGCCATCAAATATTAGTGCAACATTCAGTATATCCCCCTGGGCTTTCGTCTCTGCAACAGAGAATCGAATGGATCCAGTTTCAAGCCAGAGGTTCCCACAGTGCTGGATGCACAGGGGAAAGGTTACCCCCAAACCTCCACATCTCACAGGTTGTGCTGTATTCCAGAGTACTTTTTCCAGAGGCATGCAAAGTGCATCAACCCAAAAGAGATGAAGAAATGGTTACCCTTGTGCAAATATTTTTACTTACAATAATTCATTAAATGCTTCTACATTTTATGAAGAATACTCAAAGCCATTGTATGTATCAGTTTAGTGGCTAAAGCATGATATTTAGTTAATTATTTTTATTTGCTATTTTATGGACATCTTGCAGGAAAACTTCTTATCAACACAAGTCAAAACTGAACCACTTTTTTTTTTTAAAAAAGAAAAAAAAAGACTCTATCACTACTGTTTTCCTCCATTATTTGTCTGCCTTTCCATTTAAAAGAAGTTATTACCCTTCACAGGGCTCTGTGCTGCACAGGTGCTCCAGTATTAAGAGCTCTAATGAATCCAGGGCTTTGCTAGTCAGAAGGAACAACAAACACATCATTTTCCACTCCCTCCTTCACCAGGTGTTCATGCTGCAGGGAAAGGGAAAAAAAAAAAAAGTAAAACATTTCCAAAAAGTTTGTTTATATAAACATTTGTATTGCATTAGATAAACTGCAGAGATCCTGGAAGAACATTCAGATTCAGCTTTTAATTTTCTAACTCACACCCCTGGAAAAAGTACTGCAGGATGAGCAGCTTCCATAATGCAAATGCTCCTTCTTCAGCCCTGTCCCTTCTTGAAAAGTAGTGTGCTTGCAGCCTGGAAAAACTCAGGATATCAGCTTTGGGCTGGTTTGAGGTTAACTGGAATTTTAATGAGAGAAATTAGATAATTGGTTGTGAAAAGAAAATAATGATGAAGTCTAGATGATCAGAGGCCTGGAGCAGCTCTCCTATGAGGACAAGCAGAGAGAGTTGGGGCTCTGCAGCCTGGTGAAGAGAAGGCTTCCAGGAGACCTTAGAGTAGCCTTCCAGTATCTGAAGGGGGCCTACAGGAAGGCTAGGGAGGGACTACTGACAAAGGCTTGCAATGACAGGACAAGGGGCAGTGGGTTTGAACTGGTAGAGGGGAGATTGAAACTGGATGTTAGGAGGAAGTTCTTTCCAGTGAGGGTGGTGAGACACTGGCACAGGTTGCCCAGGGAGGTTGTGGCTGCTCCCTCCCTGGAGGTGTTCACTAGATGATCCTTGAGGTCCCTTTCAACCTTACCATTCTATGGTTCTATGATTCAGTCGTTTGCTGAGTGGGATAAAAAGGCAAAATCAAACCAAACAGTCACTCTCACCCCAAACCAAACAGTCACTCTCACCCCAAACCAAACAGTCACTCTCACCCCAAACCAAACAGTCACTCTCACTTGGGTGAGTTGTGTCTGTGTGTGGATCTAATCACTTCCTTTTAACTTTGCTCTAATATCTCCCCTCTAATCTCGGCCAACAGAAAACGAGGTAAGCTTTGGTGGTGGTTTTGCTTGTGTGTCTGGGAAAGAAGGGAGAAGGAGAGGGTAGCTCTGAGTCCTTCTGGGCAGTTCTTGGTCCTGGAGGGCGTTTGGATTCCTGTATTGTTTCTAATTTGTATAGAGTTGTAAATACTTGTAAGTATATTGTGTACGTATGCTCGTACATTTTGCTGTGTTCTAAGCAAAGCTTCATCTTACTTCCAAGCCCTCTGAGCTAGTCTGGTAAATTTCAGTAGTGGGGGGAGGAGGGGGAAGTTCCTAACCCACTTCAAGCTTTAACAATTAAAGGGTAAAGCAGCACTTGATTTCCAACCTCTTCTCTAAAATCCCAGGCTCAGCCTACTGTAGTGGCCACAGATAGAGGGATGCTCACTTCAGTGAAGTGCAGACTCTCAGCAACACAGGCAGCACAGTCATCTCCTAGTCTTGTTACAGGAATGGCAAACCCCCAAAGCCATCTGCTCTACACACAACAGCTGGAACAGCAGCAGCAGCATATCTGCATGTGGCAGGTTGGGCAAGATGGGAGCTAGGCATTGTATTGAAGTTAAAAAGAACATTCAGCTTATCTACAAATTAAAACAATTCTGAAGGGTTTAAGAACTTAAGTGTATTTAACTAGGGTCCTGGTCTAGTTGAGGATGTCCCTGCTGACTGCAGAAAGGGTTGGATTGGATGATCTTTAGAGGTCCCTTCCAACCGGGACCATTCTATGATTATGTGATCCCAAGCAAAATCATAAATTGATTTCTAACATTGAAGGCAAGATGCTGCCAGAGCCAAAAAGCAGATGAGAGAAAGCATGCAAAATGTTTAGCTACAGGGTTCCAAGCCACAGGATGTCATAGATGCACAACTCCAAGCGCAAGTGGGGCAAAGTGACAAGAGAGAACTACATTAAGGGTCACTAACTACACAGAAACCATCCTCTGGATGAAGAAATCCCCAAGATATAAATCCAGCACAAGCAATCACTACTTGATATTTCTTGTTCTTACCTTCTCCCTCCTGGAAGTGCTTTTAGACCACTTTCCCTAACCACTAGCAGGACAAATTCTGCAGTCTTGTTGCTCTCCCTGCATCAACATCCTCAAGGACCCCAGGAGGAAGCAGCTCCATAGACCAGCTAAACCAACAGTTTCCACTCCCTGGATTTGAGTTTCATCTTTTCCCTTCCAACATCTATGAGTCAGGCCACAGCCCATAGCTCACCACCCGCAGCAAGCTGCTGCTGCACTGCACGCACCATTGTGTTCTGGGCACTGTCGGTAGAAGTCTTGGCTGTTTCACCCAGGGCTGAATCAACAGACTGAATCCTGCAAGAAAAGTGAGCCTGGTTAGTTTGCCTGTGAAGTGTCAATACTCACTGCTGAAACTCGCAGGTGTTTGCCAACAAACTCTTTCACAGTTTTTGCCCAGCATTTGTACCAACAGTGTCTTTTATGCAGGAAAGGTCAGATCCTCCTGTCTCCTCTGACCCACATAGACATGATCAGAGGGTGCACCTTGTTCAAGTGCCTGATGCAAGACCCTCCTGCACAGCTTCCCATGCAGAAAGTCTCTCATTCTACAAACCTACTCCAATTCAAAAACCCTCACGAAGCTGCAAATGGTTCAGAACACCTCCTGTATGATCAGCCAAGGTACCACCAGCCCAGCAAGTGCCTCTGACCAGATTACTTAGAAGCGTGCAGGACACACCTTTGCTTTTGCAGGTTGCAGAAAGAATTCAGTTTGAAAAGTTGCATGTTCCAGAAATCCTGAAAAGAGTCCCAAAGGAAACTCCTGTTACCTGAGAAGGGGAATCTCTGTGGGCTAGCACACAAGAAGTTCATACACACCACTGCATCCTTCTCCATGTTTGCCAAGACTTGAGTTTCCTTCTCAAGACCAGAAAGCTCCTCAACAACCATCTTGTGGAAAGTCTCCAGTTTGCTCAGCCTAGCGATGGAGAACAGAAACAAGTTTGACACTTCAGTGTGCAGTAGTACAAAGCAGATGCTGACCCCTTCAGCATCCAACCTGCTTTTAGGCAAGAAGTAAATGTTCTTGCTGAGCTACATGGGACAATTTTGTTTTCAGGTATGTCACAGAGCACACAAATAGCTATACCAGGCCAAATATTCTGTCTCAAATAGCAGTCAGTAACAGAAGCTCAGAGTGGAGCATACAACAGGGTTCTCAGGACAGTATTTCCCTGCACACTCAGGTAGCCTTCAAGTATTTCAGCAGAGAACTTTTCAGCTGAAGATAGCATCTCGGCTCTGATCGGTATTCCTGCTAGGGGTTTGAGACACATGTACAGTGCTGCCACGTGATGTCTGCAATTTCTGACCCTCAACCAGCAGCATCCCTTTTTGTTTGCATGTCTAAGTAGTGTAGCAGGTCTCTAAACCATCTCCTCTTGGATTATAGGGGCTTCATTCTGCTCACCATCCCTATCTTCCAGCTCAGGTCTCAGTACTAAAGACTGAGGTAAAGAAGACATTGAGTACTTCAGCATTTTCCTCATTCTTGACCACCGTATTGCCCCTGAATCCAACAAAGAACAGATTCTTCCTACTTCTCATTTTGTTTCTAATACATTTGTGAAGCATTTCCTGTTCTCTTTAACAGCTGAAGCCAGATTAATTTCCATTTGGGGTTTGGAGCTACTAATTTTCTCCCTGCATAGTCTCAGGGCAATCTTCTTGTCCTCCTCCTAATGCACATAGAGTCATTGTCTCCCTAAGGTGCAAGCAAATCTCTCTTTTCAGCCAGGTTGGCCTTCCTCCCTGCTGAATTGTGGTTGGGCACATGGGGACAGCCTGTTCCTGAGTCTTTAAGGCTTCCCTATTGAACAGTGCCCAGCCTTCATGACTCCATGTCCCTTCAGAACTGTCTCCCAAGGGGCTCTGTCCACCAGTCTCTGAAACAGGCCAGAGTCTGCCCACTGGTATTTCAGGATGGCAGTTCCACTGAGCCCACTCCTCTCCAACAACTGAGAACTCTACCGTTTCATCATCACTATGCCCAAGACAGCCCCTAGTTGTTCCACCATCCACAAGTCCTTCTCTGTTCACAAACAGCAGGGTGCCTTCCCTAGCTTGCTCCATCATCAGCTGTGACAGGAGGTTACTCTCCACAGAGCCTAGGAATTTCTAGGTCTCCTTGCTCTCTGCTGCCTTCCTGTACTCAGCCCTGGCGAGGCTGCACTTCAAACAGGAGTTTTAGGTTGGACTTCAGGAAAAAATTCATTTAGGAAAGGGTTATCAAGCCCTGGAACAGGCTGCCCAGGTTAAGTGGTTGAGTCCCTGTTCCTGAAGATATTTAAAAGCTATGTAGATAGAGTGCTGAGAGCTATGGTTTAGTGGAGACCTGGTAATGCTATGTTAACTGTTGGACTTGATCTTAAAGCATAGCAATCCTATGATCAACTCTATCCTCCTCTCTAAAATGGCTCCTGGATTTGTTTTGGGTACACAAGCTTCTCCATGTGTCTTAACAAGCAAATTCTACATAGAAATCCTCTTGATACCACAGACTTCCTACTTTAAGGGCTAGTACTTCACACCAGATTAGATCTAAAGCCTGTAAACTGAATGTGTAGTAGATAGAGGCCTGAGAGACTTATTCATGTCTTAAGCAGTGCCTATTTTTCACTTACAATGAACCTATCATTATTATAGTTGGTTTAATCCATCTCCTATCTGAGAAATCTGACAACATGTAAAGCAAATGGGCCTTCTTCAAGCCTCATCCCTGTCTGTAAAGTTTACTTATTTCATGAACATGGAAATCATCTATAGAAAAAGCTCTGCATCAGACCTCTTTTCTTCTCCCCTGCTTCATTAAGTGAATCAAGATCCTGCCTTCTTTCTTATCACAAGTAGAAACAGAAGCTACTAAGTGTGACAAGAGGGTTTGTAACATGTTTGTGAACATTGGTGCCAATTACAAGACAGGTGAGAGTCTCTTTCATTAACTGTTTCCAACTTAAGCTTTCTTTGCATTAATCAATCCATCTACTACTCAGAATTCATGTAAAACTGAAGCTGTTTTCAGTCAGCAGCAGACAACTTACCTGCACTCATGAATCTGGTTCAACAGGGTGGAGACACTCCTCTCTGAAGTCCTCAGAGTGTTCTGAGCACTGGCCTTCATCTTTTTGTACCGGTGCTAGTCACAGGACACACCATTAGGGACAGGCAATGGCACAGCCCAAAACTTCAAAATCTACCCTGCAAAACCTCCCTCTGGAACACAAACCCCTCTGTGGGCAGCTTTTCAGCTTAGCTGAAACCACACTAAGATTTAAACTGAAGTGAGGTGACACCTAGGGCAGGATACTGTAAATCTGAACTGATCTTGTTCAGCCATTGAGTTATAGCAGCAAACCTCTATGTTACCCACCCATGCTGCTTCATGTCCTGGTCACACTATGGGCAGCAAAGAAACGAGTTTCACCCACACTCCACCTGTGGTCCGCTAGGAACTTCCCTCCCCACTACTGAAATTCACCAGAGTAGGTCAGAGGAGCTGGAAGTAAGCTGAAGCTACATTTACAGCACAGCAAAATTGACAAGCATGCACACACAATATAGTTACAAATATTTATAACCATAGACTCATCAGAAATAATACAGAAAACCAAACTCCCTCCTGGACAAAGGAAACTGCCCAGAAGGGACTCAAAGCTACTTCCTCTTTCCCCCTCTACTTTCCCAGGCAGGCAAACAGAACAACCACCAAAGCTTACATTGTTATTTGTTAGTGGAGAGATTAAAGGGGAGTGAAGAAGTGAATAGAAGAACAGAACCAAGCAGGACAAATTGTTTACATTTTGTTTTTTCATCTCTCTCAAACCAATGAATGATACAGACTTCATCATTCCTTCTTACAACCAATAATCTACTTTCTTGAGTGACCTGTACTAGTGGGAGGTGTCCCTGCCCATGGCAGGGGGTTGGAACTACATGATCCTTGAGGTCCCTTCCAACCTTACCATTCTATGATTCTCTCATTAAGATATTCCAATTAGCCTCAAACCAGCACACCACCACATTTAACAACTGCACAACACCAAATCTTCACTAGCACTACTTCAGCAAACAGTGTGCATTATAATCATAACCAATTTGTAAGTGCATCCACCTGATTCAAATGCCAAAGATTTGTTGTGAGCACCTCTCACCAACTCAAAACAAACAAAAAACACCACCATGGCTACAGGATATAAGGTGCTGACCCAGGACAAGCCTGCTCTGCCATGTCTGGTTTATTCATAGCTTCTACAGATGAGAAAATGTTGTAATGAGTCACATGTTAAATTTGGTTTAATGTCCAGATGAGATGTGAGATGTACCAGTGCTGTTTAACATCTTTGTCAGTGACATGGACAGAGGAATCAGTGCACCCTCAGCAAGTTTGCAGATGACACCAAGCTGTGTGGCACAGTCTTCTTGCTAGAGGGCAGGGATGCCATCCAGAGGGACCTGGACAGGCTGCAGAGGTGGGCCCAGGCCAACCTCATGACATTCAACAAGACCAACTGTAAGGTCCTGCACCTGAACAGGCACAATCCCAAGCACAATTACAGGCTGGGTGGGGAATGGCTGAGAGCAGCCCTGAGGAAAAGGACCTGGGGGTCTGTGGTGATGAAAAGCTCAACATGAGCCTGCAGTGTGAGTGCAGCCCAGACAGCAACTGAGTGCTGTGCTGCAGCAAGAGCAGTGTGGGGAGCAGAGCAAGGGGATTCTGCCCCTTTACTCTGCTCTTGTCAGACCCCATCTGGAGTCCTGTGGGCAGTTCTGGAGCCCCCAGCACAGGAAGGACATGGAAGTGTTGGAGCGGGTCCAGAGGAGGCCATAAAGATGCTCAGAGGGCTGGAGCAGCTCTCCTACAAGGACAGGCTACAAGAGCTGGGGCTCTTAGAGGTGATCTAACCCATGTTTATATATATCTGAGGGCTGGGGGTCAAGAGAGAGGGGACAAGCTCTTTTCAGTCACACCCTGTGATAGTACAAGGGGCAATGAGTACAAACTACAGCACAGGAAGTTCCACCTCAACACAAGGAGGAACTTCTTTACTGTAAGGGTCGCAAAGCACTGGAACAGGCTCCCCAGAGAGGTTGTGGAGTCGTCTCCTCTGGAGACTTTGAAGACCCATCTGGATGCATTCTCCTGGGCTAGATTGGTCCTGGTCCTGCTCTGGCAGGGGGATTGGACTCCATGATCTCTGGAGGTCCCTTCCAATCCCTAACATCCTGTGAGAAAACGCCATACACAGTGCACATGTAAAGAGAGGGCACATTACCCAGAACAATTTCTTCAGCTGGTCAGTGAAGTTTTCAAATGCAGTAATCACTCCTGGACCACTGAAATCTTCATGCAGTGCCTTGGGAGAAAATGCATCACCCACATTATCCATTTCCTGACCTAGGAGAGAACAAATGCCCAGTTAGCACTGTGCAGAGGGGTTGATCAGAATATAAACCCTCCTGCTGCTGAAAGGTTTATCATTCATATGAACAACAACATTAGATAGAAAGCTAGAACGCCAGTCTTGGTCTTCTGAGGCTCACAAGGGAGGAAGAGAAACTGCCACAAAATGCACTGAGAATGAGCTAACTAAGTAAGAGTCAACAGTGTGCTTGAGCAGCCAAGATCAAGAGCATCCAAGCCTGTACCAGGAACAGTGTGGTCAGCAGGACCAGGGAAGTGATCATCCCCCTTTACTCAGCACTGGCAAGGGCGCATCTTGAACACAGTGTCTGTGTTTGGGGCTCTTTGCTACAAGGAGGATGTTGAGGTCCTAGAGTGTGTCCAAAGAAGGGCAGTGAGGCTGGTGAGGGGGTCTGGAACACAAGTGCCATGAGGAGTGGCTAAGGGAGCTTGGGTTGTTCGGCCTGGAGAAGAGGAAGCTGAGGGAGACTTCATGAACGTGTATGATTGTCTGAAAGGTGAGGGGCAGCAACTTCTCATGGGGTAAGGAGCGATAGGATGAGACCAAACAGCCTCAGGTTGCACCAGGATAGGTTGAGACTGTGTATTAGGAAAAATCCTTTCACTTTAAGGATCATTAGGGACTGAAACAGGCTGCCCAGGGAAGTGGTTGAATCATCACCTCTGGAGGCATTTAAAGGTGTTTGGATGAGGAGCCTAGGGACAGAATCTAAGAGTTGTGTAGAGGGAGATGATAGGCTATGCTTGCATTCCATGATCTTACAGTCTTTTCCAAGCCAGTGATGGTGTCTGATTCTATGAGTAAGACTTGTCAGAAAGCAGCATGGAAGAGGAGGAACAATACTAACCAAAGAGCAACATACTTAAAGATAACAAAGTTAAACCACAGCACAAGTGGAAAAGAGGGTAAGGTCACTGTTTTCCTCTCATTGTTCACTGTAAGCAAAGCCTAATGCCATCCCACCTGGAGCTACCAGTGTTTTGCTCTTTGTTTATTATCTGAATGTTTTTTCCAGTTTCTTTATTTTCATAGCTCTGGACAAGACTAGAAACTGCAGAATTCAGTTGAGCAGCTTCCTAAGTGGGCTATCATTAGTGAACCCAAATGCCTTTACTCACACCTCTGCATACAAGGTATCCAATGGCAGTACCACAATCCATACCTTCTGCTACATTTTGGAGAAGATAGTCTCCTTACAGATACCTATCTTCAAACTTCCACTTGCCTATGATTACCACCATCATCAAAACAAAAAAAAAATGCTGAAAGAACTTAAATACTTCACCTTAACTGTCAACCAGGCTTTACCTGTTTGGATCTTCTCTTCCTTCTCTTCCGAATCAAAATGTTTCCTTGGTTTATAGTAAGTGTCAGAGAACGAGTTGGTTTTTTCCCATGTGGAAAGTTTAGGCTTTTTAATGGCAGTGCTGGTTAATATAGCTAGAAAGAAAATAAAATACATTTAATGGAGTGGCAGGTGTTGGAAGGGACCTCTGTGCATCATTTAGCACAACCCTCCTGCAAAAGCAGAGTCACCAAAAGCAGGTTGCCCAGGACGGCATCCAGGTGGTTTTGGAATCTCTCCAGAGAAAGGAACTCCACAACCTTCCTGGAAGCCTGTTCCAGTGCTCTGGCACCTTCACAACAAAAGAAGTTTCCCCTTACAGTTCAGAAACTAAAGGTATCTCTTTTTTTGCCAGTGAGGTACATGGCAGTACCTACAGCTACTCAAACAGAACCCACCACTGGAATTATTTGCAAACAAGCAGGAGACTTCTGGTTAGGGTCTGGCATCACATAGGATGTGATAAGACTTCACCAGCAATTCTCCTCCCTAGCAAAACCAGGCTAGAAGTGCTATCAGGAATGGTGTGGCCAGCAGGATGAGCAAAGTGATTGCCCCCCTGTACTGAGCACTAGCAAGGGTGCACCTTGAATACTGTGTTCAGTTTTGGGCCCCATACCACAAGAAGGACATCGAGTTGCTGAAGCATGTGTGAAGAAGGGCAACAAGGCTGGTGAGGGATCTTGAGCACAAGTCCTGTGAGAGGCAGCTGAGGGAGCCAGTGCTGTGTGGATAGCTGCAAAGCTACTCTATCTCTATCACAAAGACAGCTTCACATCTCAGCCCACTACTCTAACCTTAAAAAGCCAAGAAAAAACAACAACAATAAAACCCAAAGCACAACAACCCTCTTGTCCACAGCTCCTCTCCATTCTCTTTTCCAGCCCAAGCTCATATTGTTTATCCTCATTTGTTCCTAAACTAATTTCTGCTGCTCTGTAAGAAAAAAAAGACATAAGTACAGGAGAGGAGAAAAATCAACCATAGCCTAATGGCCTTCTCCACGGCTTCTCTGGAGTTGCCATACAATTGCTTCTAACCCAGGAAAAACCTTAGGAGCATAACAAGGGAGGCTGCAGGGTGTGTTTTAAGGAAAACTTGAAAAAAAAAATTTTTTTTTGTCTTACTACCCACTTTTCTGAACTCAGTGACATGCTTTGCACCTTACCAACAATTCCTCTGTAGCTTTCATAAGGCAGAAGGCATAAAGAAGATGATGAAGCACCTAGAGCAAGTGGGGCAGTCAGAGAAACACACTGAAGCAGATTTAGGCTCACAGGACAAGAGTTCAAATGCAGTCAAAGATCACAGCTGAAATTTCTGAACATAACACTGCTTATGCTTTCACACAATATCAATGCCTCTCCAACTACAAGACCACACAACAAACAGTGATAAAAATTAAGTCCTCAGCATTCATCTTCAATCTAAACTTTCAGCTCCAGGCAGGGTGTGGAGTGTCCCTCTCCGGAGATATTCAAGACCAGTTTGGATGTGTTCCTGTGTGATCTGGTATAGGTGGTCCTGCTCTGGCAGGGGGATTGAACTGGATGATCTTTTGAGGTCCCTTTTGTGATTCTGTAAATTAAGCAGATGCAGTGAAGATACATTCTGCAAGTGATAAGATAGGCAAAAGACATATTAGGAAAACAAACATAGCCAGCTTATGAGAAAGAGGATCCTTCTATCCAAGACCAAAGCTTCATTTAATCCACTCCTAGTCACAACAACAACTTCAAGACATTCAGAACTACATCAGTATTTGAGAACGTTGATAAGGACAGCTCATTGCTGCTCCACTTTAAGTTCCTTTCTTTCAAATCACAAAGGGAACATGCTGCAGTTTTGAATCAGTTCCTGTAAGTTCAGTTTCACTGAAGTCCCTAAGCACCACTTAACTATTAAAAAAGAAAAAAAAGAGTAAGTCACTATTTGCCAAATGCATATCATGATGGTCTGCATCTATATTCTTAGGTGTAAAGTAAGTCAATGACTTTCAGGGACACTCAGTTTTTAAATTCAAGTTACACTGGGCTTCCAAATGATTAACAATTAATTTTCATGTGCCTCAAGTCACTGGTTTGCACATTCCCAGCTCCAAGCAGACTGTACTATGAGCGCCCCTGTGATGAAGGACAAGATTTAAGAAGTAGTGATGAATTCAGGAATTCCTATAACAACATCTCACCATAGTCTATCATGATACACAAAACAGAAGTTACTTCTGAAGCAGAAATTCTCAAAAAAAACCCTGCTCAGTGATTATTTGTCTTTAACTGAAAGCAACTCTTCCATGATATAGTAGCCTTCCAGTATCTGAAGGGGGCCTACAGGAAGGCTGGGGAAGGATTATTTACAAGGTCTTGCAATGACAGGACAAGGGGCAATGGGTTTAAACTGGCAGAGGGAAGATTCAGACTGGATGTTAGGAGGAAGTTCTTTCCAGTGAGGGTGGTGAGACACTGGCACAGGTTGCCCAGGGAGGTTGTGGTTGCTCCCTCCCTGGAGGTGTTCAAGGCCAGGTTGGATGAGGCCTTGAGTGACCTTGAGGCCACTTCCAACCTTACCATTCTATGATATTCAAGACTAACAAACCTGAGTCATTCCATTCAACACTTTGTTTTTCTCTTGACAGTTTGCCAGATGCATCATGGAGCTTCTAAGGAGGGAAGAAAAACAAAGTAAGATGACATCCACCTTGCACTGCAGGCAAGCTGTCAGGGACTTGTCTAGTTAAAGGTAGCAAAGGAACGTGATGCACTGGATTTAGAAGAGATGAAGTAGCTCAACTGCAGATCAGGAGTCTGAGCTGTGTTCTCTGCCTGTGTGGCTTTCTCCTCACCTTGGCAGGGGCATCTACTGGTAGGGTATCCTCTTCCAGCTCTGAGAGCATTTCATCTGCATGAAAGATAAGCCAAATGCCACAGGCAATCAAAACGGAATCCTGTAGAAGCCTTCAGTTTAATGACATACAGAGATAAAAAGGAAACCATCACCCTTTCCTTTGTTTCTTCACACAGGGACCAGACAGTGGCTCCAACTCAGTCCAAAGACTGTTTTGTTGCAGCTGCCAGTTAAGTTCATTCCTCCACCTCTCATTAGCCCCAGTTTATGTTCTCCCTGATCAAGAGACCAACCACAAACAATATCCAGCCCTCAGAGCCATTACAAGACAAGTCACAAGGTAGAATGTTCATGAAGAAATGTGAAGAAATAAAGTAGAATTACAAACAAAACCAAACCATCCCAAAGGTACACAGTCACACATCAAAACAACTCTAATGCATGGAAGAAGATTAAAAAGAGATACCAGCAAGAATCACTGTAGGTAAATCATCTGCCTTGGAGCTGGATGTCCTTTTGGTCCTCAGCATCTCCTTTCGTTCTCTTTGCCTTGTTGCTTCCTGATAAATCATAGAGTTGTTAAGGCTGGAAAACACCTCCAAAAGATCACTAAGTACAACTACTAACCCAGCAGTGTCAGGTCACCATTAAACCATATCCTTCAGCACCACATCTACACATCTTTTAAATTCCTCCAGAGTTGGAGACTCCACTGCTTCCCTGGTAACCTGTTCCAGGGCTCCACAATCCTTTAGAGGAAGATGTTTTTCCTAATGCCCAGCTTAAGGCCTGTTGCCTGGGGCTGTTTCCTTTCACCCTGTTGCCTGTTACTTGGGAGAACAGACCAATTCCCACCTTGCTACAACCTCCTCCCAGGTAGTTGTAGAAAGCAAGGTCTTTCCCAGGCTTCCTCTTCTCTGAGACCAAAACCAAGTTTAAGCAAGAATTTTATCTAAACATTACAACCCCTACTTCTGTGGGCTTGGGGTTATTTTACTTGGGCTTTGGTGGTTTGGGGTTTTGTTTTTCTGAGGGGAAGGGTTTGTTTGGTAAGTGGTGTTCTCTTCCAGAACTGACAGAGATCTGTGCCTGGAAGTTCAATACATGCATGAGCTCTCCCTTTAGCCATTAGAATAACAGAATCACAGCATGTTAGGGTTTGGAAGGGACCTCAAAATATCCTCCAGTCCAACCCCACTGCCAGAGCAAGATCTCCTATAGCAAATCACAAAGGAACACGTTCAGACAGGTCTTGAATATCTCCAGGGAGGGAGACTCTGCAACCTCCCTGGGCAGCCTGTTCCAGTGTTCTGCCATCCTCACAGTAAAAACAAATTTCCCTCCTGCTTCCATGGAACTTCCTATGCCTCAGTTTCCACCAACTGCCCCTTGTATTGTCATCAGACATTGCCAGGAAGAGCCTGAATCCATCCTCTTGGCACACACCCATTACATTTTGATACACGTGAATGAGGTCACCCCTTGGTCTCCTCCAAACTAAGAAGCCCCAGCTCCCTCAGTCTCTCCTCATAAGGAAGATGTTCCACTCCCTTAATCAATGGATGAAGTTCAGCACAATCACAGGACTTGGAATAAAGGTCCTAAAAATTGCCAGCAAAATGCAGAGGTGACCACGAGCTTTGTCAAGGCACCTCAGAATACAAGGCAGAGGACAGCATGGGGGCACAGCCCAGTAGGACCCAGCTGGGACTCCTGCAAGTATTTGGATAGGCAGCTCTAGCTCTTGGCATGCCCCTGGAGCTGAACTCATTCCTGCTGAGGTGACATCTGCACCAGCCAAGGTAGGAGTCACACCAGGTGTGCTAATTCATAGATTGGTAAAGTTGGAGGGGACCTCAAGGATCATCTAGTTCCAACCCCCTGCCATAGGCAGGGACACCTTCCACTAGTACAGCTCACTCAAGGCCTCATCCAACCTGGCCTTGAACACCTCCAGGGAGGGAGCAACCACAACCTCCCTGGGCAACCTGTGCCAGTGCCTCACCACCCTTACTGTAAAGAACTTCCTCCTAACATCCAGTCTAAACCTCCCCTCTACCAGTTCAAACCCATTGCCCCTTGTCCTGTCATTGCAAGACCTTGTCAATAGTCCCTCCCCAGCCTTCCTGTAAGCCCCCTTCAGATACTTGAAGGAAGCCTTCTCTTCTCCAGGCTGAAGAATTCTTGCCCATCTTCCCATCTATTAGTGGTAAATATTATAAGTTCTAGAACAACTTGGTTAGGGCACACATGCTCTTCTCTCCATGAACTTCCATGTGTCTTCCTAAGACCTCCTTGCTTCCTCAGCCTCTAGTAGACCAACACACTCTCAGCAACACTTAGTAGGAAAATTTGTCCATCAGAGTATTTGAGAACAACAACAACAACAGTATGCTGTCTGCCCCTGGGATGGGCCCCCATCCCCATGGTTTCATTTAAGGGGGGTTTAGGATCTCTCAAACTACCACAAGTTGCTCTCCACTTGTACACTTTCTGCATACAGGATACTTTTAAATCTGTGGGGCACCTGAGCACGAGCTTACCTTCTTTGTCTGGTCGTCACTGCCGCTACTTGCAGAAGACACTGGAAGCACTGCAAGGAGAAAAGCTCACCTGGTTACTGACAACAGAACCACACCTCTTAGCCAGTTAAAGGTTTGCATCCAGGCTAAAAAACCCAGTTTTGAGTTTTCTAGGCAGTTACAAGAGACCTTCACAACAGCTGTGTTAAGCTTCTGTGCTGGTTTGAGGCTAATTGGGATATTTTAATGGAGAAAATTATATTATAGGTTGTGAAAATCAAACAATGGTGATGTCTCTCTCCCAGAGAGTCTCAGGCTCTCTAGCTGCTTTTTTTTCTTTTGGTCTTGGCCTCTCTGCTGAATAACTTAACTAACCACTTTCCTTCTAAACCCTCCACCCTCCCCAGCAGATCCTCCAAACTCACCTTGCGCATAAGGCAGTCCCAGGGGTAAGGTAGAGGGGTGGGGAGAAGGTGGAAGGGTGGTTGGGAGCCCCTCCTGGGGACTCTGATTTCTGGGGGAGGAATTGAGTTTCTGTATTACCTTTAACTTGTATATTTCTTTAAGTATTCCTGTATATTGGGTATATATCTGCCATTACACTGTGCTAAGCTGTAAACAGAGCTTCAGTCCTTAACTTCCAGCCAGCTGAGTCTAGTCTGGGTGATTTTACAAAGTGTGTGGGGGGGTGGGGAACTCCCAAACCATCACAGCTTTAGAATCCCTTTCTAACAAAGCTTCTAAATGATCCAAATGTACACAGCTTGCTGCACCCAGAGTGGCTGTCAAAAAAGGGCAGTCTCAGAAGCTGGTGGGATGGTGTCTGTTGCAGTTTAACCCCAGCTAGTCACCAAACACCATGCAGCCACTTGTTCACTCCTCCTGTATTCCCAAAAGGATGAGAAGGAGAACTGAAACCAAACAGGAAAAAAAAACCCCAAACCAAAAAACAACAACAAAACCATCATCCAACACACAACCAGCTTATGGGTTGATACAAGAACAGTTTAAGAAGTAAGAATTTAACCATAATACTACTATAATAGCTTGAGAGCAGCCCTGAAGAAAAGGTCTTGGGGGTGTTGGTGGATGAGAAGCTCAGTATGAGCTGCCAGTGTGCACTTGCCAAATGTATGCTCAAGCAACCTGTTTTAGTGGAAGGTGTCCCTGCCTATGGTGGGGAGTTGCAACTAGATGATCCTTAAGGTTCCTTCCAACCTAAACTATTCTATATTCTATCCTGGGCTGCACAAAGAGAAACGTGGCCAGCAGGTAAAGAGAGGTGTTTCTCCCCCTCTACACTGCTCTCATGAGACCCCACCTGGAGTACTGTGCCCAGTTCTGGAACTGCTATTACAAGAAAGATATGGTTGTGTTGGAGCGTGTCCAGGGAAGGGCCATAAGGATGATCAGAGGGCTGGAACTCCTCTCCTGTGGAGACAGGCTGACAGAGTTGGGGCTGTGCAGTCTGCAGAAGAGAAGACCCTAAGGAGACTTTATTGTGGTCTTCTACTATCTGAAGGGGGCCTGCAGGAAAGCTGGTGAGGGAGTTCTTAGGATGTAAGACCAGAGGGAATGGATCCAAGCTAAAGGAGGGGAGATTTAGATTAGATGTTAGGAAGAACTTCTTCACCTTAAGGGTGGTGAGACTGCACAACAGGTTGCCCAGGGAGGTAGCAGAAGATTCCCTCTCAGTCTTCTCCAGGCTAAACAGCCCCAGGTATCTCAGTCTTTCCTCATCAGAGACACACTGCAGTCCACTTTCATAGCCCTGACCCTTCCACCCAAACCCAGTAAGCTTACTGGAGGGAAGGGGATGGGACTCTGGTTCTTTGAGCACAAGGTTATACAATGCACCTCCTCTGCAAGGCAACCCTCACTGCTGGCCTCAAGACTTCTCTTTTCTACTTAGTTTACAGGACTCAGCCAAACTCTTTTTTTCCCCTCAAACCATCATCAACCATTTCCTTATCTGCTGTACAGTGCATTACACACAGTTAAATATCAGCAGAGGACCAAGCTCACCTTTTAATTTGCTTCTCACCCTCGGTCTTTTACGGGAATAGTCGAGAGTCTTGGGCAAGGAGTGCTGCTGAGGGTCAAGGATCCAGCTTTTCTCACTCAGACTTGGGCTTGTGTTTCCACTGTTGCTTTCAGAGAACAGATGTCTCCTGTATTCAGACTAAAGACACTATTAAGAGTGAGACCCACTCAATCAATTCCACCTACCAAGAAGCCCTCCAACCACTCCATTTATTACCAAATTATAGAATTATTTAGGTTGGAAGAGGCCTCAAAGATAATCTAGTTCCAACCCCTTGCCACAGGCAAGGACACCTTCCACTAGTACAGGTCACTCAAGGCCTCATCCAATCTGGCCTTCAGCACCTCCAGGGAGGGAGCAGCCACAACCTCCCTGGGCAACCTGTCCCAGTGTCTCACCACCCTCACTGGAAAGAGCTTCCTCCTAACATCCAGTCTAAATCTCCCCTCTGCCAGTTTAAACCCATTGCCCCTTGTCCTGTCATTTCAAGACCTTGTAAACAGTCCCTCTCCAGCCCTCCTGTAAGCCTCCTTCAGATACTGGAAGGCCACTATGAGGTCTCCTCAAAGCCTTCCCATCTCTTCCTCCCCACAGAGCAACACTTGAAGTATTTTAAGTTGTGAAGTTTAATAGAGTTGACTGTCAAACTCCCAGTATAAAAACACCAAGCAGCAGATGCTTGTCCTTTGCCAGCATGGGGTTTACAGTATTCTCCATCCTCATGTTCCCTTCCCCCTCTTGCATCCAGGTAGAAGAGCTCTTGCAAAGGTGAAGGCTTTGACATTCACTTTTTGGGCTGGCAGTCCTGCTGCACTTTGAGCACTGCTTTCAATAGGACATTTGGAACCTCTTAGGCTCCTCTACCTCTATGCTATATAAGCCTTAAACTTCAGTGTATTTAAGGGTGCAGCTGAATAATACAGGAGTCTATGCAAGCACACATGACTTACCAGGCTTCTCTTGAGATTCTTTGGTTCCTCATCCTTGCTTCTTGTTTTAGAAGTCCTGTTAAGTAATCCATAAAGGTCTGAGTTAGACTAGCAGATTCTGTGACAGCACATCACAGCAGTGCAGAATGGGTACAGCCAAAGAGCAGTGGTAGGGCTCCTGCACAGATCACAGTATCACAGTATTGCAAGGGTTGGAAGAGANCAGGGCTCCTGCACAGATGAGCAGGACCACCACACTGTTAATGCACAGGAAACATTCCATGCCAGAAAGGGCTCTGAGCAACCCACTCTAGTTGAAGATGGTCCTCTCTGTGCAGGAAGGTTAGAATAAATGACCTTTAAAGGTTCCTTCCCATTCTAATCATTCTATCATTAGCCAGATTTTGACTCATTCTTTGGTTTCTGAAAGTAGCAATTAGAGATACCTGAAACTCAGCACCTTTAGAAAGTACTGAGGCCAGAGGAGGCCACAAAGATGCTCAAAGGGCTGCAGCAGCTCTCCTATGAGGACAGGCTACAAGAGTTGGGGCTCTGCAGCCTGCAGAAGAGAAGGCTTCAAGGAGACCTTCGAGTACCCTTCCAGTATTTGAAGGGGCCTACAGGAAGGCTGGGGAGGGACTATTGACAAGGTCTTGTAATGACAGTACGAGGAGTAATGGGTTTAAATTGACAAAGGGGAGATTGAAACTGGATGTTAGGAGGAAGTTCTTTCCAGTGAGGGTGATGAGACACTGGCACAGGTTGCCCAAGGAGGTTGTGGCTGCTTCCTCCCTGGAGGTGTTCAAGGCCAGGTTGGACGAGGTCTTGAGTGAGCTATACTAGTGGAAGGTGTCCCTGCCTATGGCAGGGGGTTGGAACTAGATGATCCTTGAGGTCCCTCCCAACCTTACCATTCTATGATTCTATGATATTCCCTCAAGTAACTTCTACATTCTCAGGTAGTTTAAATACCAGCATCATTAGCATCCACATATACTGTGGCAGCTAAGACAGAAACTACTTTGTTAGTAACATCACACAGCCTTTTTGATGCCAACTTAAACAAGTTTAAGACAATGAGCTCCTTTTTGTTCATAAACAGGGTGTGCATAATCTTGTACCTCTGATTTTGTGAAGAGGTTTTCTGGCCAAAAATCTTTTGTTTGGCTTCAGTAACCTAAAACAGAAAAAGGTTATTTGTCTTGTAGCTCCATTGCCCTATAAAATAATCTACAAAATCTGTATGTATCAAGACTCAAAAGAGCTGAAGGATGAGTGTCATAAATTATAACAGGCAAACATTTGTCTTCTTAAGTAGAGCTACTTTCTCTTTACCTTGTTTTATGAATAACACTAATTTTAAAAGCTAACATCACAAGAAACGTTGCTTGAAGCACTGACACTGCTAGTAGCAGCGTGCTGTAGATGTAGGTTGGACAACACCTGGACAGGGCTGCTGGGACGCCGAGCAGGGTGCCAGGAAGCAGAGTTTATGCTGACACCCAGTGGCAGTAGCAAGGACTGGACATTGTCCAGTTTATATCAGAACTTTGGGGTGGCATTCAGCACCCTGAATTAGCAGGCAGTAGTGACAGCACCTGCACCACAGTAGAGACTGATAGTCAAAGGATGTGTATGGTGGGAACCATCAGAAGCAAGTTTTCAGTTTCCTGGGAAAACCCCACACTGTTCAAATTTCAAAGCAGGAGTCATCAGTTGCATTCCATTTCTCTAGAAATCTGCAAATATAAGGCAAGGTGAATGTCCAACAAAAGTTCTGCAGTGACTAGCTTTAACCAGGGACTGCCCACATGCCAAGCATGGTTCAAAAGGGATTTCAGCCTCTTCTGATTTGGGCTGACAAAGTGAAGGATGCTTAGCAACCTGCTTTCAATAGTCAGTAAAATGCCAACAGAGGTCAGCCTTTGATCACAAAGGTATCTCAGACTCAAGCAAAAAATCCAATTCCTGCTTTAGTACCCACCACAAGAATCAATAAGGAATGAGCACTCTCCTCACCCCAAAAATATTTCCATGTATAACACCATACAGGAACCTCAGATTCCCAGTTGTTTGTCTTGCTCTAACAGTATGTCCACACTCTGCTATGGAGGTATCTCCTGCTTCAAGTTCCCACGCTCTGCTGCTGAGCTGGGACCTCAGCACATCTCCTAACAGTTTCAGTCTCCACTTTACCTTTTCATGACTTGAAGAGTCTGAGTTTTCGAAGTCATAGACTCCCTTCCTGCAAGACAACATACATGTGCCAGTGAGATACAATCATGAGTCACCCTAATGAACCTGACTAAGAATAAGGGGGGGAGGGGGGTAACATGGTTTGTTTCCACTCCTTCCATAAACTCTGTTATACAGTAGACAAATGCTTTATATGCCTCAAAACTATGTTCTCAGCTTCTAAAAGTTTTTGTTCCTTTACTGTTTAGTCTCTGTAATTGTCTATTTGATTTTCACTCTTTCAATTGAAAATGTCTAATTCTAGGGAAAACACCCAAAAGAAACAAGTTAACTACATAAATAGGGATGGGCTGACATTAGTTCCAACATCACTAACAACACTAGGAAGAAATCATGGAGAAAACTTCAGAAGCATTTAAGAGGGGGAAAAAAAATAAAAACCCACACACATTTAGCTTCCTTTTGTATACCCTCTAACATTTAATCATAGAATGGTAAGGTTGGAAGGGACCTCAAGGATCATCCAGTTCCAACCCACTGCCATAGGCAGGGACACCTCCCACTAGTACAGGTTACTCAAGGCCTTATCCAACCTGGCCTTGAACACCTCCAGGGAGGGAGCATCCACAACCTCCCTGGGCAACCTGTGTCAGTGTCTCGCCACCCTCACTGTAAAGAACTTCCTCCTAACATCCAGTCTAAATCTCCCCTCTGCCAGTTTAAGCCCATTGCCCCTTGTCCTGTCGTTGCAGGACCTTGTAAATAATCCTTCCCCAGCCTTCCTGTAGGCCCCCTTCAGATACTGGAAGGCTACTATCAGGTTCCCTATAAGACTTCTCTTCTCCAGGTTGCAGAGCCCAAACTCTCTCAGCCTGTCCTCATAGGAGAGCTGCTGCAGCCCTCTGAGCATCTTTGTGGCCTCCTCCGGACCCACTCCAACACTTCCATGTCCTTCCTGTGCTGAGGGTTCCAGAACTGCACACAGTACTCCAGGTGGGGTCTGACGAGAGCAGAGTAAAGGGGCAGAATCACCTCCCTTGCCCTGCTGGCCACGCTTCTCTTGATGCAGCCTAGGACTCGGTTGGCTGTCTGGGCTGCATGTGCACACTGCAGGCTCATGTTGAGCTTTTCATCAACCCAGACTCCAAGGTCCTTTTCCTCAGGGCTGCTCTCCAGCCATTCACCACCCAGCCTGTATTTGTGCTTGGGATTGTGCCTACCCAGGTGCAGGACCTTACACTTGGCCTTGTTGAATCTCATGAGGTTGGCCTGGGCCCACCTCTGCAGCCTGTCCAGGTCCCTCTGGATGGATCCCTGCCCTCTAGCAAGTCGACTGTGCCACACAGCTTGGTGTCATCTGCAAACTTGCTGAGGGTGCACTCCATTCCTCTGTCCATGTCACTGACAAAGATGTTAAACAGCACTGGTCCCAGCACTGACCCCTGAGGGACACCACTTGTCACTGGTCTCCAGGTGGACATTGTGCCGTTGATCGCCACTCTCTGGGTTCGACCATCCAGCCAATTCCTTATCCAGCAGTGCTCCATCCATCAAGTCCATGTTTTTCCAGTTTGGTGACCAGGATGCCATGTGGGACAGAGTCAAATGCCTAGTATTTGTTCTCTAATTGCTTCTGCATGCATCTAGATTTTCATGTTTTCCACCCATGAAGATGAGGCTTATCTTGGTTTGGTTTTGTTTTTTGGTTTTGTTTTTTTTTGTTTTTTTTCTCTCCCCCAAATAATATCATAGAATCAGCCAGGCCAAAAAAGGACCTCTGAGATCCTCCAGTCCACCCCTTCTGCCCACTCCTCTAAGTCTGTCACCACATCCCCAAGCACCAGATCCACATGGCTTTTGAACATGTCCAGGGATGACAATTCTACCACTTCCCTGGATAGCCCCTTCCAGTGTCTGATAACCCTTTCAATGGGGTGGGGGGAAATTCCTCATGTGCAGTCTAAACCTCTCCTGGCACAGCTTGAGGTTGTTCCCTCTTGTTCTATCATCAGTTACTTACAAGAAGAGAGCAGTGCCTACCTCTCTACAATGTCCTTTCAGGCAGTTGTAGAGAGCAATAAGGTCTCCCCTCAACCTCCTTTTTTGGGAGGCTAAATAGCCCCAAGTTCCTTCAGTCGCTCATCATAGGAATTGTTCTCCAGAACATTTAAACAAACCCTAAAGTTACTGCTCAACGTCGGGTAGACCCTTCCCTTCTCACTAAAGAAGTGAGCTCCTCAGAGCCTCCTGCAGGAAAGAAAACTCTTCATTTTCAGCTGAGACACTAGAGGGAGCAGAATGACCAAACTAAGAAGTTCTCCGTCTCAACTTGCTCACTACTATTTCCACTTCACACCGGTAATCACTGCAATGAGCTATTTGGTCTTAGACCACAGAAACACGCCAAGGGCTGGAAGGGACCTCAAAGCTCATCCAGTCCAACCCCCCTGCCAGAGCAGCATCACCTATACCAGATCACACAGGAATGCATCCAGGCAGGTCTTGAATACCTCCAGAGAGGGAGACTCCACAAGCCCCCTGGGTAGCCTGTTCCAGTGTTCTGCCGCTCTCACAGTAATAAAAAAAAAATTCCTCCTCACATTTACATGACACTTCCTATGCATCAACGTCCACCCATTGGCCTTTCTGCTGCCATCAGGCATTGCCAGGCAGAGCCTGGCTTCATTCTCTTGGCACTCACCCTTGACATAGCGATACACATCAATGAGGTCAACCCTCAGTCTCCTTCCCTCCAAGATAAAGAGCCCCAGCTCCCTCAGTCTCTTCTCATAAGGAAGATGTTCAGCTAGACATCTTCGACATCTTCTTACAGTGAGGGTGGTGAGGCACTGGCACAGGTTGCCCAGGGAGGTTGTGGCTGCTCCCTCCCTGGAGGTGTTCAAGGCCAGGTTGGATGAGGCCTTGAGTGACCTGTACTAGTGGAAGATGTCCCTGCCTAGGGCAGGGGGTTGGAACTAGGTGATCTTTGAGGTCCCTTCCAACCTTACCATTCTATGATTCGACTAGACATGGAATATTTCTAGGTGGGGCTTCTGCCATCCCTCTGGGCAAGCTGTGCCAGTGCTTTACTGTACTCAGTGTAAAAAACTGCTTCCTTAGATCTAGTCTAAATCTCCCCTTTTAGTTTAAAACCATCACCTCTTGTCCTGTCACAACAGGCCCTGCTAAAAAGTCTGTCCCCATCTTTCTCCTAGGCCCCCTTTACGTATTGAGAGGCTGCAGCAAGGTCTCCCCCTGCAGTAAAGTCTTCTCTTCCCAAGGCTGAGGAATCCCCACTCTGACTGGATAGATGGGTATGAGGGAAAGGAGACAAACTGAGCAACAGCTCTGAAATTCCAGGACACACAGTGCTAAAGAACTCAGGCAATATCTAAAAAACTTAGGTATTTGTGATAGAAGCTGCCACTCATGGTCCATTTGCTGGAGGATGGAAGGATTACAGCTGGGCTTGTTAAACCTAAGAGCCAGTGTGACATCACATCACAAAAGGGAGGCCACATTGGGCAACCTAGAGTTAGCTTGACCACTTTGGGGACCCAGTGGTTCCCATTAAGGTAAGTTATGGTTCTTTAGAGCCTTCTGCTTATTTTGCTGCCTGTTCTCTTCAGACACCCTACCTCCTGGGCAATTCCTTCCCTCATAAGTGCTAGAAAGGGTCTAAAGCCCTGCACAGGCACAGGGTTTGTATATCTTACCTGCCTTCAGCTCTCTGCTTGGTCAAACTCTGCTTTCTGTTTCTTTTTTCCTTCTGAAACAACAGAAAAAAACCCCAAAAACAAAACCCCAAACAAACAAGAAAGAGTTGAAGGATCGAAAATCACAATATGCAAACTCATGTCATTATCCTAGAACCTGCTAAGAGACTTCCAAGACTTGCTTCTCTTCAGGAAGCAGAGCTTTGGTCTTGCCAGACCACATGTAAGTCTTGTGACTGAGCTTGAATTACTTGGTTGGGCCACATTAGAATGAAGTTGGCAGGTGTTGTCTCTGCAGCTCACTCCTGGTGCTAAATAGCACACTACACCAGACAGGACACTACATGGGCTCAGGACACTGCTCAACAGCAGAAGTGAGTCAAATCCATCCTAGCATTCTTCTACAACTCCACTAGAGAATATCTTCCTGCCTCATTTATCTTGATTCAGGTGGGCCTCATGGCAAACATACCTTTGATGTTGATTCCTCCATAAGTTCTTTTGTGGGACTCTCACTAGAGACAAGAGAACATGTGAGGGGAATGGAGTGCAAAGATACTGTTCATTTAAAGCCCAGAGAATCAGTTTGTGAAGTAGTAAGAGGGAAAAACAAAACAAAAAAACACCCTCTTGCATCAATCAACACCAAAAGCAGTGACTCAAAAGATCTGCAAGGGAGAAAGTTAATCAACAGCTGTACAGAACTCCAGCACACTAACTGTAAAAAACACTATCTTGCAAAGCTCTGGAAAAAAAAAGTGTTACTAATGCCAAGGTGAACTCAGACTGCTATTATTTTTCACTAAAGTCATGGTTCTCATTATGATATCTATCTCCAGCTACACAGCTGAGGTGAAGAAGCTAAGTCAGTAGCCAAACATCATCATTCTGCAGCTCTGAAGTGCTAGAACTGTGGCTCACCAGCCTTGCTACTCAGGATGGTAAAATGCATTTTTGGTCCCTTTTCTGGTCCACAGAACCATCTGGACTAGAAGGGACCTCAGTTCCAACCCCCTTGTCATAGGCAAGAACACCTCACACTAGATCAGGTTGCTCAAAGCCACATCCAGTCTGGCCTTAAAGACCTCCAGGAATGGGGCTTCCACCACCACCCTGGCCAACCTGTTCCAATGTCTCACCACCCTCATGTTGAAGAACTTCTTCCTAACATCCAGTCTCAATCTACTCACTTCTTGTTTTGCCTCTATTCCCCCTTGACCTATCACTACTTGATAGCCTAGTAAAGTCCCTCACCAGCCTTCTTATAGGCCTCCTTCAGATATTGGAAGGCCACAAGAAGGTCTCCTCAGAGCCTTCTTTTCTCCAGACTGCACAGCACCAACTCTCTCAGTCTGTCTCCACAGGAGAGGAGCTCCAGCCATCCTTGTGGCCCTTCTCTGGACACACTCCAGCACATCCATATCTTTCTTGTAAGAGGGACTCCAGACCTGGATGCAGTACTCCAGATGGGGTCTCACCAGAATGGAGTGAAGCTCAAAAAATCACATGCATTAGAACTCCAGGCAAGGGAAAAAAAAACACCACCAGAAAAAATATCTCACATTGCAACTTTTTATCTGTGTGACACTCACCTAGGCTTAGCCTTTGTCCTTGGAGATAGAGTTTCAGACTTTTTGGCTGAAGGAAGCAAGGGCACAACAGCATCACCCTCTGGACCTAGCATTAAATATTCATTTGCTTTTGCTGAAAGGCTCACAAAAGCAGGGCCTTCACCATGTCACCTGGGTGACATTTAACTAGGTCAGATTCAAGAAGTTGAAGGGAGCCACGACTGACCTGAGCCTTGGTTAGCATCTTCCATATCTGTTTGCAGGCTCTGTGCAAACATGGTGACACCAGAGTTAACCAGTTTATGCTTGGAGACATGAAACCATGAACAGAGCACATACATGTGACTAACAAGTAAGTGGTGGGGTTTTGGAACAGAGGTTTCCCATGTTATACCCTTTGCCAATGGCTGGATAACAGGTCCATTATCAGCCACACAAAAACAGTTAAGTTGTAAGTGATACCATAACCTTCTCACTACAACCATTCCCTCATCCCTTTATGAGTGAGTAAAACTTTTGCCTTTTTAAGGCAGCGTTGCCAAAACGGCAGCTCTAGAGGGAAGCCTTTGTGTTGATTTCTCAGTAACACAAGATGGGGTTTGAACACACTGTTGGATCCAGAGGCAAAGCAGTTTTCTTCAAAAGAAGGTTTTAACCACAACTGTGGAAACAGAAGACTAGAGAAAAGGGTGGGGGAAGGGGCACAAGGACTCTTTCACCAAACACTTACTGGTACATTGCCTGTTAACTGTTGGTCATGCTGAGAGGCTAAGTTGTCTGATAAAGGGTCCATGCTTTCAGAGGTTGAAGGATCTTTGCTGGCCTGTGAAATGGTGTGCTCAGGTATCACTGCAGAACAGCAATGGAATTAAAATGTCACTGTGGTAACAGCACACAGACACATTTCCTTTCTGCTCTTACACATACATAGATGAGTAGCACTTATTAGGTAAAAACACGAGGGGCTTGTTTAATAGAACGAAGCCATCCAACGTCTCCAAATGACCTACTGCAGAGCTGCTACTGCATCACTTTGAGCCTACTTCATCTAAGTATTCTGTACTATATGAATATCTATCCTCTTACTGCTACCCTGACTCTTAGCTATGGAAGATGGAGAACAACCCTTCATGTCTAGCTAAGGCAACAGACCAGTGGTTCCTTCCACTAACTGTTTCATTCCACCAGGCACTGCAAAAGCTGTTTCACTGCAGATGAATTATCTTCTGCTCTTTGTACTCCTTGACTGCTTCAAGTAGTAGTGCCCACCTTGCACATCTGTGTGTGCCTCACAGAAAACACTACTGAGGAGGCTTCTCCCTCACCCTTACCTTCAGAATCTGGAGAATTTCTACCTCATTTTGCATTGCAAACTGAAGAAAAATGGGAAGGACTACTGAAGAAATAACTATCTGAGACACCCAGCACTGGAAGTAGTTCTTCTAAGTATTCCCTCAGAGCAATCTGAAATGCACAGTAACTAGGAGAACTGTAAAAATTTGCTTTTAATGCACACCCACAAAAGCTACCTAACCTTAAGGCTCTACAAATTTGCAAGTCATTATCTTGGACGATGGATGGGAGCCACAGAAAGAGAGCTGCAAGTTCACTGCCCTAGAAGAACTGGAAAGATCTGTTAAGGAAGTTATGCTAAGAAATAATGCACACAACACAAACACACTGAAATACAGACATTTTTGCAGCAAGGACATATCCCAGTCTTCAAAAACATCATTATGCAGGGGGAAAAGGCTAGTTCCTAAATATTTTGACACTGAAATTGAGTTAAGGACACATTTCCTGTTTAAGACCAAATTTTGATCAGGTGTGTCTTGTTTTTGTGTTGTAAGCAGCTTTTCCTCAAACTCTGGGTCACAACTTTGGTGGGGCTTTACAGAAGAACTCCAGAGACTGCTACAGGAAAAGGAAGAAGCTACTTTTTCTTTCCCTTGAGCAAATGTTGGGTTTGGACTTGCTTTAGGGTCAGACATCCAAACATCATGCTTGTACTTCAAGCTCTGGGTTCCCTCGACATAGAATGATTTGGGTTGGAAAGGACATTTAAAGGTCCTATGTTCAACAAAATTAAACTCATCCCAGGGATCCTGGAAGGAAACATCTTGCAGGAGATGTTCATTGGTAGCATAGGAAGTAACATCATTCCAGCACAGGAAATTCAGTGTGCCCAATTCAAAGAAATACAATACACTGACCATAGGCTAGTCAGAAGGGGGGAAAAAATGGTCACTTAGAGTCTTTTCTACTACAAGGCAGTGACATTTATAGTTGGAGACACAATGAGACAGCCCTGGGGCACGAGATATTTATGGCAGCGCCCATGATGATCCTGAATGGAGCAGCAGTTCACCTCCTGCAGAGACGAGCCAGGTTGCTGCTCATCTCTCTACAAACAAGGGCTGAGGGTGAGCACTTCTGCTTCCCCAGCTGCACTTTTGTAACAGTCCCTGGCACCTCATGGGCATCATCTGCTCTGTGTGGGATAATGACATCAGAACACACCATTACTGGGTACAGTTCTGGAGCCCCCAGCACAGGAAGGGCATGGACCTGTTGGAGTGGGTCCAGAGGAGGGTCACGAAGATGCTCAGAGGGCTGCAACAGCTCTCCTATGAGTGCAGGCTACAAGAGTTGGGGCTCTGCAGCCTGGAGAAGAGAAGGATTCCAGGAGACCTTAGAGTAGCCTTCCAGTACCTGAAGGGGGTTTACAGGAAGGCTGGGGAGGGACTATTGACAAGGTCTTGCAATGACAGGACAAGGGGCAATGGGTTTGAACTGGCAGAGGGGAGATTTAGACTGGATGTTAGGAGGAAGTTCTTTCCAGTGAGGGTGGTGAGACACTGGGACAGATTGCCCAGGGAGGTTGTGACTGCTCCCTCCCTGCAGGTGTTCAAGGCCAGGTTGGATGAGGCCTTGAGTGAGCTGTACTAGTGGGAGGTGTCCCTGCCTATGGCAGGGGGTTGGAACTAGGTGATCCTTGAGGTCCCTTCCAACCTTACCATTCTATGATTCTACCACATCGTGTCGGAAACAGAAGTCACTTTTGCTGAGGAAGCCTTGGTAGAGGCTGCACCCAACACAGGCACACACACAGAGCACAGAAGAGCAGTCAGTGCCAAGGTCCAAGCACTGGTTCATCAGAGGTCTTGTGCTTCCATGGGCACAGAGATGCCACTGTCTCCTCCTACTGAGAACTTCCCACATGCAGCCACATAGCACAGCCAAACCAGAAACTATGCACGAGGCAACTACAGAAGATTGATGTGTTCATCCCACTGCACCACAGCTGCAGAAACAGTTCTGAACTCTTTCTGCATGTCAGGTGTCTGCCAGCAGCTGAGATGCACTTGGCCAGGTTACCTGCCAGGATATAGGTCTAGCTTCTGTGACCAGTTCCTCTGCCCATGCAATCCCAGCAGCACATGGCCACGGTGCCCCATTCTTACTCCCAAGACTAGGGAGACTCAAAATCCACCATGAATCAGTTACTCCTCAGAGCTCATAAGAGATGAATAGTAAAAGAGGGTTGACTTGTTTTCATGTTATTAACTTCAAGTGAAAATATTAATTTTGAAGCTGGACAATACAAATATAATTAAAAAAAAAAAAAAAAAAGCAACTCACCTGTTTCAGTCTGCCTGGTTTGCTTCCCAGCATGGACAGACTCCTCCTCAGCCACATTTACCTGCCAGTGTGAATTAATCCAATGTGAAAGTGACCTAAGAGAAGTGCAATCCTTACCTAGTAAAGTCAGCTACTTAAGAACATAACTAGGAGTTATTAGGAGTTACCAACAAATCACTGGCATACCACTGGGTACAAGTTCATTTGGCAACATGTCTTGGTTCCTGCAAGGATAAATGACACCTGGTACACTAAGAATATTTGCTATTGTGTGAGGTTTTCTGCAGACTCCAGGATCCACAGAGAAATAACGGGGGGGGGGGAAAAATCAGTCAATAATAAAAAAGATTATATTAACATTTACCAGAAAAATTCCACAGATCTATGTTTTCACATTATCTTATAGTATCTTGAGGTTTTAAAAGCACTCTACTTTTAATCTATAAGTGCTTAAGTCAATCTAAGATTCATATCTTGCAGCATCCCTTTCCTCTTCTCCTTGTTCTCATGTCACAATTTGCTCATCCTAGAGTCCCCATCATAAAGGGGAAACAGAGTTGTTGGAGCAAGACAGAGGAGGGCCACAAAGACAATCCAAGGGCTGGGGAGCTGGAGTACAGTATGCTCCAGGAGAGCCTTAGAGCTGCCTTGCAATACCTGAAGGGATGCCAGAGGAAGGATGGAGAGGGATTTTTCATGAGGGCATCTTGCAATAGGACAAGAGGGAATGGTTTCAAGCTGAGGGAGAGCAGGTTTAGGCTGGATGTTAGGAATTATAGAATGGTAAGGTTGGAAGGGACCTCAAAGATCATCTAGTTCTAACCCCCTGCCATAGGCAGGGGCACCTCCCACTAGTACAGCTCACTCAAGGCCTCATCCAACCTGGCCTTGAACACCTGCAGGGAGGGAGCAGTCACAACCTCTCTGGGCAACCTGTTCCAGTGTCTCACCACCCTCACTGTAAACAACTTCCTCCTAACATCCAGTCTAAATCTCCCCTCTGCCAGTTTAAACCCATCACTCCTCATCCTATCATTACAAGACCTTGTCAATAGTCCCTCCCCAGCCTTCCTGTAGGCCCCCTTCAGATACTGGAAGGTTACTCTAAGGTCTCCTGGAAGCCTTCTCTTCTGCAGGCTGCAGAGCCCCTACTCTTGTAGTCTGTCCTCATAGCAGAGCTGCTCCAGCCCTCTGGTGATCTTCATAGCCCTCCTCCGGACTTGCTCCAATAGTTCCATGTCCTTCTCGCGTTGCAGGTTCCAGAACTGTACACAGTATTCCAGGTGGGGTCTCACGAGAGGAAAGGAAGAAGTTCTTCTGTAAGAGGGTGGTGAGACACTGGAATAGGTTTCCCAGGGAGGTTGTGGATGCCTCCTCCTTGGGGTTGTTTAAGGCCAAGTTAGATAAGGCTTTGAGCAGCTGAGTCTAGTTGAGAGGTGTCCCTGCCCACAGCAGGAGATTGGATTGGAAGGAAGATTAGAGATCATCTAATCTAAGGCATTCTATGGTCCTGTGCAATGTCACACTTTGAGCTAATGTAAGAGCAAGTTCATACCTCAAGCTATGCAATTAAAGGCCACAGGCTTCACTTCCTACTTCAGAAACTCAGCAACAATCATCATATCAGACTGAGCTGATAAACAAAGCAGTTTAATCTTACCTCTTCCAAACCATAAATTTAAGTTCCTGAAACTTCTTTCCTAAAGTTTCTAATCTTTCTGGCTAAAGCTAAGAACATCTACAGAGTCACAAATCCTCCAAAGCAAGACACATAATAAACACAATAATAAAAAAAAAACAACAAAAAAACAACCAACCAACCAAACTAACCAAAACCTCATAACCCAAAGAGTTTCAACTGAGTGTTTCTAGTCAGTGTATATCAATAAACTACAGTTTAGAAAATTAAAAACAAAAAAAAGGAAGAAAAAATCCCACACACATACTAAGAGCTTACCATCAGTTTTTCATCTCCCAGGACTTTTTTAAGTATACTTAAGATTTCAAACTCTGCACTGAAAGATATTTTAATTTTGGTTGCTTGTATTTTGTTAAGGGTAGCAGGAATCTTCATGTAGATTTTGACAATCTTTTCTCCATCACCCTCTGTATGGGTGGAAAAAAAAAGGGGAGGGGCATTTAAATCTGTTTACAGGAAGACATTCAGTCAATCAGCCCTAAAACATCTGAACCAGTGTTTGGTTTGTTGAACGAATATTGGGTTTGGTTTGGGAGTTTAACATAACCTCTCCCACATCTTTTCCATCCATTTCATAGAATTGTTTTGAAAAGACCTTTAAGATCATCAAATCCAACCATTAACCCAGTGCTGTCAGGTCACCACTGAACTATGCCTGTCAGCACCATACCTACACATCTTTTAAATCCCCTTTGGGGTTGGGGATTCCATCCACTTCCCCAGGCAGTCTGTTCCAGGGCTTGGCAACCCTTTTAGGGCAGAAATTCTTCTGGATGTACAATCTAAACATCCCCCGGGCAAAACCTGAGACCACTTCCTCTTGTCCTATCAATTGTTACTTGAGTGGGGATCAGTCTCCTGCCTTGAGTAGCTGTGGAGAGCAAGGTGGTCTCCACAGAACTTTGCTTTCTCCAGGTTAAACAACCTCTGTTCCATATGCTGCTCCTCACAAGATTTGTGCTCTAGTACCTTCATCAGCTTCATTGCCCTTCTTTGGACCCGCTCCAGCACCTCAGTGTCCTTCTTGTAATGACAAGCCCAAAACCAAACACATTACTTGCAGTGTGGGCTCACCAGTGCTGAAGACATTGGGACAATACCTTCCCTAGAAGTGACTGAAATTTTCAGTTACTATGTCCACCTGGTTTTGTTCTTACTGAATCTAGATGCTTTTGCTAATCCCTAGTGTATCTATTAACTGACTCTCAATGTGTCCTGCTTGGTTACAGAAGGTAGGTTATTGTACTAAATGGCCATGACAAGCAGAGCTGATGGAAGGTGACAGAAGGGTACAACAGTGAGGGAGAAGACACAGGAACTCTTTGGTGCTGGTCAGATTTTAGGTCAGCTTCATGTGTCTTTTGGTCCCTCCACCAAACAGAGAACAATGCTGGTTGGAAAAAAATCTTACCCTGTAGGCTGTAACTTTCAATTGCTTCTTTGGACAGCCTCACAGAGTCCCAGAGAGAACCCTTCAAAACACCAAAGCCACCACATCAGAAGGGTTGAGGGAGCATCTGCTGTGGTAGGCTTGCCCAAGGCCACATGGCACTCTGCTGTTACCTCATTACTGTCCACATAGAAAGTCACACTCTGGCTGCCAGCGTTGAAGTCGATCCAGAACTCCTCCAGCTTCTCATCTGATGGTTTCTTTACCTGGAGAAGCACAACAGCAGTGGCATCATTCCCAGGAAAAAAAAAAAAAAAAACCAACAAAAACCAAACCCCCACAAACAAACAAACCAAACAACCAAAAACCACACAGCTGCTGTCTCATCCTTACCTTGCCTTTAACAAGATAAAACTGGTATAAGTTGTCCTCTGTATGAGTACACATACACAAACCTTACAGAAGTAAGGTCAGACATCCCTCTAACACCACTCCAGGGAAAGGCAACACACAAATGCTTTCATATTTGCAGCAGGGAAGAGTCTGTGAAAGTTCTGTTTCTGAGCACTTGTAAAAAAGCAGAAAGAGGGGAACCAGCTTCCATAGGCTTGGTTTTGATCTGACCTAACTGTCAGGAACAGTGCCACATACACGTTTACTTGAAGACCAATAAAGCCAACCACAGAATCTACAATTGTGCCTATGACCTCTCTTACACGACCATCAGGCTGATCCTGGTTTCTGGCACTCTGGAAGCAACACCGCTGGAGTAACCAGAGTTGTCCTGACCTCCTGCTGCTTGTTAGAGTGCTCCTCTGTCATCACCATGAAGAGAAGTGCTGCCTCATTCACTTAGTTGATACAAAAGCTAAGTCAGCAGTGCTAAGTTGGGAGCAAAGTGACAAACAAGCAAGCTTTCCAACTAGAAGATCACCCTCTACGCTCCAGAAAATGAAGAAATAAAGGAATCCATGCCACCATACCACAGAAAGCAACATTTAACAGTGGTAACACCATAGGGAAGGTGTCAGGTGTTAAGGTCTATTACCTCAATCATGTCAGCAAAGGCAGATAAGCAAGGAAATGAGTAGACTCTGGGAGAAAAGCAGACATTAGACATCAGAGTCTGAGTTTATGAAAGCCAAAATTCATTGTTTATGAATTAATACATTCCTAGAACTAAACTAAGCTTAAAGAAGCTTAAAGAATAGGGTGGTTTCAGTACTGATACCTTCTCTTCACTGATTTTACTTTCAGAAAACCACCACTAAGATTAATGACATCTCTTAATACCTTCAATTATCCACATATGATGTAAATCCTGTCTTTTTGGAGATAACCCACACCGGTTTGCAATCCTGGCTTCCCCCCTCTGCAGTAAAAACACCAGTTTGTGTTGGTTCACAGCTTACCTTCTTTCACTCCCAAGCCTTTCATTTAGCTGGTTAAGAAATTTTCTGCAGTCCTTCAAGACAAATGAAGTCTTATTAAAAAAATAATTCAGGTTCTGTTTCCTTTGCAAAGAGTTATTCTACTGGGCTGTAAAAACTCTACTCCAGTTATAAGTTTTTATCTGGTCTGTATGGTGCCAAAGGGCACTGGAGAAGAAAAGCTCAAGTTGCTACAAATGGTCAGAGCCAAACTTAAGACCAGCAAGCTCCCAAACAACAAAAATTAACTTATTTGCACTTTAGAAGGAAAAGAACTTATAAATTTATATATCATTAAAACAGATCTTATTTCTATTTGTGAGGAAAAAAAAAAATCCCCAAATAGCTCAATGACTTTGTGTATTCATAAATCAATTGTGTAGGACCTTCTTACAAGGACATCTTGACTGAACTCAACCAAAACTAGCCCCTATACAGACTTGCCAAGAATGCAATTTTCAAAATAAGGACCCTCACCGTCTCAAATTCTCTATCCTTGATCTCTTTGAAAGCTTCAGCAAGATAGTTATCTTCAAACCAGTGGTGAACAAGGTCATCCCTCCATTTTTTGGTCGTTAACCTACAAAGTGCTTCTGAAAGGGCAACTTGAAGGTCATAATCTACATGGTAAACAAAAGCACAGGATAAAAATCACCCTGCAGCATGAGAAAGAGTTAGAGCGTTGCTACTCTTGCACTCATATACAACAGTGGCATCCATCGCTTTGCCTTGGTTCCACATAGGGGAGGGCAACAGTCAAGCATTATTAGCTCCAAGCATTCTCAGGTGCCCCAGCCCAGTGAGATCAAGGTGCAGAGCACTGCTAACCATGACACACGAGCGTGCGAGAAGCAGAGAGAGCTACTGGAGAGAGTTCAACAGAGGGCTATAAAAATGATGCCAAGAGGAGCACAGCATTTCTCTGATGAGGACTGGGGCCAGCAGGCTGAGAAGGTTATCTCATCAATGCTTATCACTATCAAAAGGGCAGGTGTTAAAAGGATGGGGGCCAGACTCTTTTCAGTGGTGCCCAGCAACAGAACAAGAGGCAGGGTACACAAACTGGAGCATAGGATGTTCCATCTGAATGTAAAGAAAAAATCTTTCCTGTGACAGCGATGGAACACTGGAACAGGCTGCCCAGAGAGGTTGTGAAGCCTCCTTTTCTGGAGTGATTCCAGACCCACCTGGACATGATCCTACAATATCTTCTTTAGGTGAACCTGCTTTACTGGGGTTGGGTTTGGACTAGACAATCCACCAGAGATCCCTTCCAGCAGCCCTCCCATTCTGTGTCATTGTGGGATGTTCTTGGGGGACCAGGGATAAAATTCGCAAACCCTCTTCAAGAAACTCACTAGGACTAAGTTACATTTAATCTATTACAGGAATGGTCTAGAAAATCTCACTGCCAAGAGACTATAAACTTTATTAGCTGCAGTTTGTCAACAGCTTTGCCACAATGGGGACATTTATTTTGTAAAGACTAACAGCCAGCACACTTTGTAAACGTGTAGGTAAAGGTGATCTAACTACCTTCCAACACACATCAGTTCAGTTTCTCATTACTCAACAGGAATCACTAATGCTAACCAGAAAACTAATGGACTATTGAATCTAACAAATTTTGATTAATATTTCCTTCAAGTACTATACCTGATTGCTCCCTCTCTAAAAAGAAACAATACAAACTTGTGACAAGGAATTATACTTAATCTATAATATAAAGAAATAAATAAATAAAGGGGGGGGGGGGCGCAGATGAAGCTGGAGAGCCCAAATGTAACAAGAACCACTAAATGTCTCTTACCACCAGCCTCCAGTAAAGTTTTTGCAAGGTCTTTCCTGAAATGACACAATGCAATGAGTTAAAGTGGAAATAACTAATTCCAGTTGCAAAAAAAGACCCTATTTAGCTACAGGAGTTGGAGGGAAAACCACTCACGTGAGAGAGCACATCTCCTCTGACAAAGGGAATTTCTTCCTTTCCTCCCGTGGGACACTGTCCAGTATAGAGTTGAGGGTCCTCAAAGCCTTTCCTCCCACGGAAGAAAAGGCAGAAATGGAAAGGCAATAATGCAGTAACACATTTTTTTTCCTGTTTTGTATCTACTTACACTTGTGTGCACACTGATTTGTGGTCTTCTGCTTGGAGCCTTACCTCCTGTTGCACTGCGCAACAAATACTTGTGTCTGTCACCATATGCCCTAGCGCTGGTAAAAATAAATTCACCAGCTCTTTCTTGCCTAGAAAAATCATTGGAAAGGTTACAGCTAGCCATGAGCTGATCTCCACATAAAAGATAGTCGAAGCAACTCTTGTTGTGTTAAAGGAGTAAAAATATCCTAGCCGTGAATGTCTTTTAAAACCAAGCTTCCACCATTCAATTTTAGACAGAAAAGACAACTTGTAACTTCTCTGCAAAAAACTAAAGCTCCAGACACTTTAACTGCTGACCTGGATAACTAAGTACAGAAAGGAGTAGCTACTTACTAACCACAGAAGACAAATCTTTGGGCAAAGTCAACAAAGTAAATCAGGAGAAGATTAACCAGAAGATGCTCCTGCCTGCTCTGCTCCCACTAGAATAAAGCTAAAAGGATGAATAAACTCCAATTACCTAGCCCACAATGTAATGCTTTTTAATTTTAACATGATTCATGAGAGTAGATGTTTGCATGCACAGGTACTTGCTCTTTATGCAAGTACCTCATGCTATGCCCTCATAGAAAGCTTGCAGCCACAGTTGAAAAATCTTGCTGCTGAAATGAATGAGAGACAGATAGCTATCATTCTGCCTCATTCTGGTTGCATCTGAAGCCTCCATGAATAGATGTGCAAATGCAAATCATAGAATCATTCAAGCATTTTGGTTGGAAGAATCCTTTAAGATCAAGTCCCACTCATTCTCTAGCCCAAACTCTTTTCACAAGCACACTTACACTGATCATCTGAAACACTCTGTACTGGCAAGTTAAACAAGATAGCACAGGTAGATTTTCCCCCTCCTCCATCATATTCAAAACAAGTAAAGAAAAGCAGTTTTGTGCTCTAACTGCTAATGAAAATTTACTGCAGTGAAATTAGCAAAGATGGAAGGAAATATTGCAGAGAGGAGGAGGTAAGGAATGGAGGGGAGAAGAGAAAGAGTAGAGAACTCAAGCAGAATTAAGAAATGTGCTCCTGAAACAGGTTCAGGGTATCAATGACTCAAAAGGAAAGAAAAAAAGAAAGAAAGAAACAAGCAAAATAAATACTGACCTTCATTACTGCACCTGGAAATGACCTGGTGGGGAAAAAAATAAAGAAAGCCTTCATTAACACACCAGAAATGAAGAGCAGCAGTACTCAAAGTGCTGAGGTGTTTATGCCCCTACCACCACAACTTTCAGGGGCTAAATAGCATAAAAACATGAGTGTACCCACAGCAGAGAAAGCAGGGCCACCCTATACAGGTTATGTCACACCTGGTCACCTCAATCATACAGGTTGGCATTACACAGGGAAGGTAAAAGGAGCAAAGCACCCACTTCCCCCAGGGATCCCAGCAGCCCTCAGGTTCCCTAGAAAACCCACATCATGGCACTGCTTCATCAGTTCTATTGCATGCATATGCCTATGTAAAAAGACATTTTACAATTTATGCACAACAGTACTATTCATCATAGCATATGGTATCTGAAGAGTGTTAAAAGTACCTTGAGGAAAATAAAACAACATATTTCATGGTCCACAGCGAAAGGATATGGAAGAAATGATCCAGGAAGAACAAGAAATCAAATTTTTTACAAAGAAAACAGAGTATTTCATATAGTCTCAAATGTGATTTTGCTCAAACATCTTTTATCCAGGCTCCTAAAGGGCCACAAGTATTCAAACACATTTGGATGCACAACACGACACAGTTTCAATAAGCTGCAAATGAGATTGGGGGACACATCTTAGGGAAAGAATTTAAAAGCATTCTTCCTACTGCAAATTTACATCACTAGGTCTCCTTTAAACTTATCAATATTTAAATAGGGGGGGGGGAGGGAAAGGAGAACTGTAAGAAGCTAAGATGATTCCTTAAATGTGCTGTTTTGAACAGCCATAGGAATAAATCACCAGGAGCACCTCAGCCAACACATTTGCACACCAGGTGCACCTTAGTAACTCGAGTGTTTTTAAAAAAAAAAAAAAAGTTTCAGCACAAACAGTTGCATTAAAAAGTGCATCAGAAATTCTTTCACATTCTCCTGCAAAAATAAGCACTTGGCTTCATGTTAGGAAATGAGAGAACACTGCAGTCCTGTACAGATCTGCAGCAGCTTCTCCCAAATGCTTCAAAACTCAGCCTAACATCAGCCCAGAGCAGGCTTCTGGGCACTGCCTGTCTGCACCACCTGAGCTGCATCCCAGACTTAGTCCTAGGGCACAAGGGGTGCCTAATTATTTATTTGGTTAAAAAAAACTGTGAACCATGCTCTTCTTATCCAGTAACAGCAACCTTTCTCATCCCTTAATGCACACACATACCATTGCAGAGTCAAAGAAGTCTTCAAGAAGTAGCATTAAACTTGCATTCGCGTTCAAATCCATGAGGACCACAAAATCTCTTGCTCTTTCAAACCAAGATACCAAGTGAAAGTTAAAAGAAACAGTTAAAACCTGGAAATAATGCAGTTAATAATCCTTAAACTAGATACAGTTGCAGGAAACCCAATGCACAGATAAAGTACTGTATCAAAAGCTACAGAGCATTAAGGAGCTCAGATTTTCCTATAAGGGCATAGAAAGTGCCACTTTCACACTCAAACAAGGCTTATCCTCCCTTTCCCTACCCTGCCTCATTTTATCCTCCTTTCTCATTTAAGCACACACTCAGGGTGCTCAGGACCTTCTGGACACAAGGCATGCTCCTAGTGACGTTGTAATACCTAGGGAAACACCTGGAGAATATCAATTCACAGTGAAATAATGTTTTACAAATTCACCAAGCTTTTCCAAAGCCATCATTGTAATACTTTAAGGTTTTTAACACATCACACCCTCAAGTCTAACAAGAAGTCTGTGCCTCACTGAGTATAGAGCTTAGTATAGCGAAGCTTTATTATTAATCTCTCCATACAGGAATTTTGAGCTACTGAAAGAAAGTACAAAGCAAAACTACAATATTCTGGGCCAAGGACTCCTTGGTATAACTATGCTGAGAGCAAGTGTTAACTGTTCCATTCTAGCTATGCTCAATCCAGGCATTATTTGTCTTCAGCACATGTGTGCATTAGGAGCTGAAGTCATTATTGTGTCATTGTGCACAATAAAATGTAAGCAGATAAAATACAATTGCAGATTAAATAAATATGGTTTACTGTGCATCTGAAAGGGGATCTTCATAAAGAGCAAGTCAAGTTTTAAATTATAAAAACCCAAGGAGCTTGGACTTCATCTCAAATCTCTTTTCCAGTCTAACTGATTCTATGATTCTAACTTTGCTATTGAAATAGTATTTTGTTGGAGCATTTACAACCCATTAGAATTTCTACAGTATTTCACAGATGGGAGTCCTCAGAACTCACTCTGTCCTTCCACTGACAGCTTAGGAAGCAATCCCACAAAGCCATTCAACGTTAGCTGCTGCACTGAAGGTTACATGATCAGAGTATGACTATTTCCCTAGAGAGCTTATCCAATATATTAATGAAATCTTTAGCTCCTGCAGGGCCAATAAGCCAGCATCTAGTTTCACTTCTTTGGAGTTCTTTTCCCAACGTAAGCAAACTTAAATGACATTAGTAACTTGTGTGCGGTATTATACTCATCTTTTTCACCAATCCTTGCTCAATAAACAAACTTGTCCCCTCCTGGAGATCAGTTTTAAAGTAGACCTGAATGCATTTCAGCAGAAGTGAAACATTCTGGAATTCATTCTTGTCCAGCTCCTGCAGACACACACAACAGTACTGGGTTTCGTTACTCCCATACCCAGAGAGATGAGCAGCAAGAGTAAATAAGCTTTAAAATTAAATAAATTGTTACTCACCTTTCTCAGTGTTTTGTCAAGCTGGCCAAGGAGAGATTCACTGTATTTTTGGAGAGGCTCTATTTCCCTCTCCTGAATGAATTCACTTATTTTCTGAAATCCTTTCCCCTTAAAAGCCTCAGTAAGAAGCCGTTGGAGCTGCAGAGGGAGGGGAAGTGGGCAACCAGCAAGTAAAACAAACAAGCATTTAAATCGTTGCAGCACTGCTTTTGAGAAAACATTTGCAATGCTGTTAACGTTGAAAGCTTTTTGTTTATTTGCTTTTATTTTCTTTGTTTCTCTGCTTTCACTTCACTCATATCTGAAGGTGAAATATCAGCTTTAGCCTCCAAAGGAGATAAGATCTTCGAAGCTGCATAATACTAAAGGACACTGCTCAAGGAAACTCTTTAACACTGCTTACAATTCTTACCAGTCTCACAACCATTACAATAATTCCTTCTCACGTACTTAGGAGAAGATTAAGAGCTCTGCTATATTTCCCAAGTTACACTAAATTCCTGAAAAAATCCAAATTAAACCATACTCATTTAAGACTATCTTTACCCATAATTATTTGTAAAATAAAGATGTAATTTAAATATATTTACATGATCTTCTGTTCTGGCTTCCATGTTGCCATTCACCTTTCTATCCCGTTCTCCACTATTTTCTTCCTTTAAAATAGGAGAGAAAAGAAACAGAGTATGTCACTTTTTCTGCCCAAAAGCTGATGACCACTTTATCTCTCTCAAACAAACCACAACAAAACAAAAACAAACAAACAAACAAACAAAAAAAAACCCCAAACCAAACCCAAAACCCCAACCCTTTTATTTCTTTCCTTATTCCATCAGGAAAATTTCAAATCACCCTGTGCTTCCAAAGCAGAGGAGCCAGAGTGGAAGCCCCCGCAGGTAACCGCTGTGAGGAAGTGTGTGTGGGGAGGATCATAGTGTGTGTCCATGTCCCCTCCAGCCCAACCACCCCTTTTCAGAAACGACGCTTACCCGGTTCATGGCTGGGAGCAGGGTGGGGAAACCCCAAGTTCTGACTCCGTGGTGGGAGGAAGGTGCTGGAGATACTTCACCCCCTCCCCAAAACCGTAGCCAGCTGCTGCTGAGTTCCCTGCTCACTCGGGGCAAAGCAGAGACACTCAACACTTCCCAGACCTCCAAGCAACCCCTTCCCTCAGCAAACCCCTACCCCAAGCTCTGGTAGGTGAAAGAAAACAAAGGAGAAAAGGAAAAAAAAACCCCACAACAACAACAAAAAAAACCCACCTTTGCTCCTGTTCTAAAAAGCCACACCTGGAGGGGTTCCCTCCACTCCACACTCAGGTGGAGGCATTTAACATTTGGCTAAATGTTAACATTTAACATTCAGGGGGACCGAAAAGAGGAGTCCAGCACTCTTAGAGGGGGCTGCTTTCTAGGTGCAGAAGGAAGGTCATCACCAGTGCTTTCTGCTAGGGGTTCTTTATTATTTTGCAAAACTCTAAGTGAAGTTCAATAAACTTTTCAGGGCAGGTGGAAATGGGTGAGGTAAATCTTTTAGGACAGATGGGGTCATTTAAAGGATTACAGCAGCACTACGCATTCAATGACTCAGTCTCTATAATACTACACATGCTTTGCTCATTTTCTTTGAAAGATAAAGTGGACTCTTTCCTTCATAAAAACCCTTTATTGTCTAAAAAAAGATATGACAAAAAATATTACTTATAAGTTTTTAATAAGTTAAAAGATGCTTATAAGATGGTTCTGACTCCAGCTTTGTGTTTGCAACCCTGTGCCACAGAGCACAGGTGAAGAGAGAATGCATTTAGTAACTGTTAATTTGTTTACGTCTAGATTCAGAGAGCAGGTGCATGTGCCTTTGACTTGCTTCTGAAGCTTTTTAAGCTGAAGGCAGGGTTGAGTTGTGCTTGAAACTCAAATATGAGAAGCATCTGCCCTGAACTGCACCTATTGGGTCACAACAACCCTGTGCAATGCCACGGGCTTGGGGAACAGTGGCTGGAAAGCTGTCTGGTGGAAAAGGAGGTATTGATGTCAGCCAGCTGAATGTAAGCCAGCTTGTGGCCAAGGCGGCCAACAGTATCCTTACTTGTATCATGAAAAGGGACTGAGCCCTGCTACTCCTGGATTATACTTCCAGACCCTGCACAAATCTGCAAAGGTCACAGCCTCTAGCTCTGGGGAGGTGGATTCCAGTGACGCTGCCCCCCCCCCCAATCTCCAGGTAACTGAAGGGGAGGAGGACTGGGCTGGGGAACAGACTCTGCCCACCTGAGGGGGGGGTCCCAGCCAGCCCCATGGCAGGGCAGCACCACCTGCTCTGGGGCCGCCCCACTAACATAAAATACCCGGACTCACTGTCTGCAGCTGCCTCCAGCATGAAACTCACATGGGACATCAATGACCCTAAGCTGCCACAGGTACTGGGAAGTGTGTGTGTGGGGAAGGATGTGGTGGAAAAAATCTGTGGTGACTATGGGTGCTGGAGGAAAAACCTCTCCTCTGAGCAAAGCTTCGTTCCATAGCTGCTTTACTTCTCCCACAGCCTATCAAATAGGACTCCCTGTGTCTGGATGGGCTGTGAGAGTCTTTACAAAATAGCTTGTAATAAAAATATGGATTTGATGCACAGCTTTGGATAGCTGTGTGTGAACTCCTAAGCACATCTTTAGCTCTACTGTCTGGCTTGGTTTTGTCTCACTCAATCTCCATGTAAAGAAATACTGAAAAGGAGCTGGAGTTGGTTGTTTTCTGCTGCTGTAGTTCAAGTTATCTAAATATTTCGCCAGTGTGTGACATTTTATTGTTAATGAGCACTCCATTGTTGGTTTGTTTTGGTTTTTTTTTTTTGATTCACAGTTGTTTCATCTTAGAGTTCAATAAATTTTACAGATTCTACAGAGGATGACTTAATGCTGGTAGTTCATGCTAGTTTACCTTCATTCCCTGTCATTGGTCACATGTAATACATACCTATGGTAAATGACTGTTGCAGGAACCTTTTACCTACAATGTAACTATTTGGAGTTTAAAGCCTTAGTTGTTCTTTCATTGCCCTGATAATTGTATTATGGCAAGGAACTCCAGAAAGCCAGTAAAATCCCAAACTGAAATGTTCTCTCTCTGAACCATATATTGGAAATACTTCTGCAGTGACACACAATCTTTCTTTTTCCCTTTTTTGTTTTTTTTTTTTTTTCCAGAAGCTCTGTTCAATTCATGTTGGATGCACTTAAAAAAATAAGCCATTGCCTAGCTGAACTTTTTAAGTTCCAGCACACAGGTGCACAGTTCCATAATGAGGAGTAGGTAATAGCAAGCATGAGTAGGGTGGCTTCTGTACTGTTCAGGTGTATTGGTGCCAGTGAATACAATCCGATAATGATGCTGATCTCCTACAGCTGTGTAACCTCACTGCAAAGAGCCATTTGCAATGATAGACCATGTTGCTGTGGATCATAATGCAAATGAAGGAAGGATCTTGACTTTCTTTTAGAATCCTTGAACCATTTAGGTTAGAAGAGACCTTCAAGGTGATGAAGTCCAACTATTAATCCAGCACTACTAGGTCACCACTAAATCATGTCCTTCAGCATCACACCTACACATATTTTATTTTTTTTTTTAAATCTTCCCAGGGATGGTGATCCCACCACTGCCCTGGGCAGCCTGTACCAGGGCTCAACAACTTTTTGTGAAGAAACTTTTTCTAAAAGCTATTGTAATTCTCCCCTGGCGCAACCTAAAGCCATTTTCTCTTGTCCTATCATGTGCTACTTAAGAGACTGAGCTCCATCTCACTACAACATATGTTAGGGAGGCTGAGTGGAGAAACAGCACCAGTTCCTTCAGCCACTTCTTACAGGACTTGTGCTCTATACTCGGCATCAGCTTCACAGCACTTTGCTGGACCTGCTCCAGCACATCAATGTTTTCCTTGTATTGAGGGGCCCAAAACTGAACCCGGTGTGCAAGGTGCAGCCTCATGATGCTGAGTCCTAGTGTTCTTGACACATGGAAGCTTAGGCTGTCACTTTTAGAGAGAAGCTATTTCAGTTTGGGTTTTTTTCTGTTTGGTTGAGTGGTCAGGGAGAAAGTCCATTTTCCCTATTAGTTTCTTTTTAACAGGGCAAACCCACCAAGTTGCAACATTGTGATAGCATTCTCTTGCTCTTTTCATTGCTTCCTTATCATCCTACCCCCACTTTCCCTACTACAGGAGCCCAAGCACTTTGATACCTTCCAGGAATGGCCTGATGGCTACGTGCGCTTCATCTACTCCAGCGAGGAGAAGAATGCACAGCGACACCTCAGTGGCTGGGCCATGCGCAACACCAACAACCACAACTGCCAGATCCTCAAGAAGTCCTGCCTGGGGGTGGTGGTTTGTGCCCGGAGCTGCTCGCTGCCCAGTGGTGCCCGGCTCCAGCTTCGCCCTGCCATATGTGACAAAGCTCGTCAGAAGCAACAAAGTGAGCAGCACCTAAAGGGATGGGATACCCAAGGGACCTCAGCTCTTGCAGCTGCATTTGTTTTCTGAGCTACGCCTTCTAATTTATGCCTTAGTCTGCAGCTTTACTTGTGAGCAGACCAAGGCATAATTGCCAAGACTGTGATGGATACATATATTTGCAAACTTTATTAACTTTTGTCTCTAAATATTTCAGGGGAAATAGAGCTAAAATTCTCTATTTTATATGCATTACAAGAATCAGGATTGCTTGGGTTGGAAGGGACCTTTAAAGGTCATCTAGTCCAACCCTCTCACAGTGAACAGGGACATCTTCAATTAGATCAGGTTGCTCACAGCCCGGTCCCACTTGGTTTCCAGGGATGGGTTATCTACCACCCTTCTGCGCAACCCGTGCCAGTGTCTCACCAATTTAGCGTAAAAGATTTCTTCCTTATAGCTAGTACAAATGTCCTATCCTTTAGTCAACTCATTGGCACTTGCATCAAGTACCCAACTCTTGTTCATCCCATTTGGTTGTGCTTGGTAGTCTGTTGCATTTCCTTGACCATCATATTTCAATCTGAATTTGTGTGAAGGCTTACCATATTGTTCTCAAGCCCTGATGAGTCCCAGACAGCAATTTCACCTTTGCCCAGTGCCTTTAGCAGTTTCTTCATTTGTGTTCACAGAGAAAGCCTGCCCAAACTGTAATTCTGCCCTTGAGCTGATTCCTTGTCGAGGACACAGTGGCTACCCAGTCACTAACTTCTGGAGGCTTGATGGCAAAGCAATATTTTTCCAGGTAAAACACCTACATACATATGTGCACACATACAAATTACACCATCTGTGTATAAATCATATCTATGTACATAAAGATGTTTCTCCCTCTCCCCCTTTTTTCCTTTGTGTATCACTGTGCCTGGTGGAGATTTGACCTATGACTGAATTCCTCTGTAGTACAAACATGGTAAACACAAAAATAGCATTGGCTATCTTTTTTTTTTTTTTTTTAAGCAGCACTGAGGAGCTGACTATTTGACTATTTTCAATTTTAATGAGCATCATTACTGATGTCTAAAATTCTCCTGTTTACAGCACACAAATATGAATAAAAAGGTTGTCCTGCATATGTGACAGCTGAATCTCACTAAGGACCTGACACTTATTCCCTACTTTAATAAAGAAAAGCCTTACTTCACTTGCACATATCAAAAGGTGAAAATGTTGTGTGTAAATAACCTTTGAACTTGAGAAGGATTTAAAACTTTGCCAGAAAAAAACAATAGAAAGTTAGAATTTGAAGTTTCATGTTAATTTGGTCTTTTTTTTTTTTTAATAACATGGCACAAATTTGTCACAAAAAAAGACTGTTCTATGAGATTCCATTATACGCTGCATGAAGTTTTATTTTTTTCCCTGACCCATACTGCACTGAATTCTGTTTTCCAGCCAGTAAATGGAATCAGACTGATCAGACTGGCCACACTCAAAATTCCTCACCTGTATTATTATTGTTGTTGTTATTATCATCATTATTCAGATGTTCTGTTACATGGAAAAAAATAAAGGGTTTTACCACTAAAATAGTTGATAAATCCTTGCTTAGACCTTAATTGCTTTTTAAATGCTTTCTCAAATAGAAATTTTAAGTTTTCTACTTTGTAGTGGGGACTTTATCTAGGTCCATTCATGGGAATGTAGTGGGCATGTTTAATCATATATCACTATAGGTTTGGCTACATAGATCTGCATATCCACAGATGTTTTCAGAGCAGAGCATCTTTGGATGGATTTCCAGAACATAGAATCATGGAGTTCTTTTGGTTGGGAGAGAGTTTCAAGATCATCAAGTCCAACTGTTAACCCAAAACTGCCAGGTCACTGTTAAACAATGTCCCTCAGCACCACATCTGCTTGTCTCTTACATCCCTCCAGGAATGAGGACTCCACTACGTCTCCAGACAGCCTCTTCCAGGGCTTGGCAATCCCTTCCATGAAGAAATTGTTCCGATTGTTCAGCCTAAACTTCCCCTGGTGCAACCTGAGACCATTTTGTCTCACCCTACTTTTCTTTCCTATTCAAGGTGTTTATTGTTTCTAGACTCAAGAATATTTGTCATTTGGTGGCATTAAAGCTCTACAAAGCCTATTTGCACTGTTTTAATGCTGCCTGTTATAAAGCAGAACTGAGATCCAGTTTTGCAGGAAACTAATCAAACTAAATTTATAATATTGTTTTCCCCTTGGTCTAGTTACCTACTCCTGCGTGTCATAAACATCGCTAACACCTTTGCTCCTCCATCAGGCCAGCAGTCCCCACTGATTTTTCTCTCACTTCCTCCATCTATCCACCTGCAAATCACAACTACTTTTATTTTACATTTAATCCTTTTTTGTTGCTTAGCTTCTCCTTCCTCTTCTGCCAAACCACAGACCATGATGGGGCTAACTCTCACTGTACTTACTGTATTTTCTCTTTTCTTACTCTTTCCAGGTCACATCTAATTCTTTGTTAATCCTAATTTAGGCTAAAGGAGTCCACGACCACCCCAGGCCAGAGAGTAAACTGGAGGCAGAGGCAAGACGAAGCGCGATTAAGAAGCAAATGTCCTCTTTCCACCATGCTCAGAAAAAGAGACCTCTAAACTTAGAGGTAAGTCAAAGTCATTAGGCAGTTAATATGTCATAAGCAGCACGAGCCAGTGATTCTAGGGCAAAACAAAGCTTTACACTGCCCCATGTCTGTTCATTTGGGGCTTGAAACAACACTGCAAGTGTTGAGATGTACATTTGTGTGCAGGTAGTATTGATTCTAGAATCTCAAATATCTACTTCTCTTTGCCAGGCAGGAAGGTACCATGACAGCGGTGGTTACACCAATAACCTACAGAGTCTGCCCTGTATGGATGGTCCAGAAAGGGCTGGGATCATCACAGACACCAGTTTTCCAATTCCAGCCCAGTCTTACCCTTCACTGCAGAATACTGATCTCTACAAAGCACCTTATGACTCAGCCAGCTTCCAAGAGGACCAGCTGTTACCATACCCTAAATGCACCAATCCACGAATCTACATGCCCAAGCCATGCAGCTATGAGTTTGGAGTTCCTACTTTTATAAGCTCCAGCCCTTATTCAACATTTCACAAAGATCTTGCAAGCCCTCCTGTTGATGCAGACTCCCTCACTTTAAATGGATCTCACTGCAATGCTGTGACCACCCATGATAAGAGCTTTGATAACCCTGGCAGACATTATGGACTGAAACCAGCTTGGGGGAAATCTGGCAGTGGAGACCGGAGCGACTACGGACAGATGCAGCCAACCACTAACCACCCTTACTACAGTGGGGACTATGCCTGTAGGTATGGTGCCAGCCCCTCTCCCATAGCCCCACCACTGCAAACAGTCATCACAACGACCACCAAGGTGTCCTACCAGGCCTACAAGCCTGGTACACTAAAATACAATGATGACCTCTGCGACATGAAAAATCTCCAGAGCTATACCCATGTGGCAGAAAACATCTCAGGTGCTGTCTATTCAGGGATGAAGATACAGGAAGACTTTGGGATGATAAAATCAGCATTACTCTACCAGCATGACCCTGTCCCCACAAAGCCCAAACCATCTGAGACTGTGGAGACCTATCGGTATGGGCCACCACCACTTGGGAACAGCTGTGCTGAGCATGAAGTACAGCCCTTAAGGTTTGAGAGTGCTGAATATTGACTAAAGATTGCCTAAATGGCAAATATGTGCAAACTGGAAAAACACATTCTCATGCTGATCACATGCCTGCTAAGCACAGTGATCTTGGATTTGGGAGAGTGAGGAAGCAGTACATCACAACAGCTTATCCTCCAAAAGTGCCTAGCTGGAGTTGTGCTGAGTGAAAAACATTTCTCATACTATTTCAAACCAGTCCTGCTTAAGCCCGAAAATGGTACAAGCAGCCGAACCCCAAACACACATGGAGGAACAGCACCTCTGGAAGATATTAACCTTCTGTGATAGGGGTGTGATCCATTTATAGCCACAACTGACACATACCTCAATCTTTGACAGAAAACATCTTGCCTTGTAAGAAAGAAAATGCTTACCAGGTAATGCTAAAAATGAAGGAAGGTGGATATGCATTATAGTCAACTGAAAGAAATGATGGAAAACAAAAGAAATACACAAAAGCAAGACCATTTGCAGAATAATTCACCTGAATGGTCTCATTCATCTGCCCAGTTGGGTTTCTCTGAACTGAGAAATAAAGACATCTGCCTGCACCAAGAGTACAGACTATCCAGCTTTCCTATGCAAGAAGCCCTGATACAGCCTCACTGCCACTGAAAACCAACCTGCTGCAACACTTTATCTGAAGGCAAGAAGGTTCAGGTGTGTCCCACCAAGCAGGCCCAGCACTGTACGGGTGTCATGGTTCCATATATAGTCCGGAAATCCCTTTGCAGTGAAGCTGCTTTGTGTCTGAAGGGGTATGGCAAGCTGGGCAGATAAATACTGCACAGGTATTGCTGCAGAAATTTGCTTTATCTATGAGTACAACTCCAACCTGTCTAAAACCACAACATCCTCACTGCTTAACAGCACAGGTCAGTGCTGAAATGTTTCTTCCCTGGTTGCCTTTCTGTACTACATCTCCGTTAGATCCTGCTCCTTCCTCCAAGGGACTTTTCCTAGTAATTTTTCTCTCTGCAGTCATAACTCCTTGTGACATCACTGTTCATAAAATCATAGAATGGTTTAAGTTGGAAGGGACCTTTAAAGGTCATCTAGTCTGATCCCCCTGCACTCAGCAGGGACGTCTGCAACTAGATCAGGTTAATCACAGCCCAGTCCCAATCTGGCCTGGAATGCTCCCCTGAATGGGGCATTTATCATCACTCTGGGCAATCTGTACCCATGTTTCACTACCCACAGTGTAAAATATTATAGATGAAATTTTGCCTCTCTTAGTTTAAAACCATCACCCCTTGTCTTGTCACAGCAGGCACCGCTAAAAGGTCTGTTCCTGTCTTTCTCCTAGGCCCTCTTTAAGTATTGAAAGGCTGCAATAAGGTCTCCTGGGAGCCTTCTCCAGGCTGGACCACACCAACTTTCTCAGCCTTTCTTCAAAGCAGAGGTACTCCAGCCCTTTGAACATTTTTCTGACCTTCCCTAGATCCCTATTTCCTGTGTGCTGAAGGCTCTAGAACTGGTACATGGTACTGCTGATGGTGTCTCAGCAAAGTGCAAGAGAGGGGCAGAATCTCCTCCCTTGATCTGCTGGTCACACTTCTTTTGATACAGCCAAAAAAAAAAAAAACCCAACTTTTCTTGGAAATGAAGCAACCAAGAAGCTGAAAGGTCAGAAAACAAAAATTTCAGATGTCCTAAGCTAAATGAAAAAGAAAAAGCAACCCCATAAGGATCTGCACCCCAAAATTGTTAGCTCGTTAAGCTAATTAACTGAGGCGCACAGTTACATGGTGGCCTGACAGTGCCAGGTTAATAGTTTGACCTAATGACTTTAAAGATCTCCCCCAATGAAAACAATTCTATGATTCTAATTCTCCATCAGGCCAGGAAGCAGAAGAATCAGAATAGCACTGCTGAGTTAAAACAGCAATATTGTGAAAGCTGCCTACAACTGGGGAACGGAACTTGTACCCAGACTATGTTTGCGGAGCAAGAGTCAAGCAGACAGAGGGGATTGATGAGGGTTACAAATTTATTATTATTATTATTGTTGTTACCAAGTACCTTTAACTTTTTGGGCACTTGAATATTATTAAAACAAACAAACAAAAAAAAAAAAACCCCACCAAACTGGTTTGTGTATATTTTTGCTATGTTTTGAATAACTGTATGCGACTATAGCCTTTCAATAAACATGTCAAAACCAAATAAATGTGTTTAAAACCAAAGCACCACATAAATCAATGCCAGCAGATAGCTTCCACAAACAGAACCTTGTAATGCAATTATCAAACTGGTAAACAACTCTCACTTGCACATCAAAGCATTATGAGCACCAGAGATTTTTTTTTTAATCATTTTTTCTGGGGTAGTTTATTTTCTTTCTTCTCATATTTAGGTGAATGTGAGAAGAAAGAATTGCATGAAAATGAGAATTGCAGCCTGATACATTAATTTGACCCCTAAAGGAATTTAGCTGTGTCCTGTTTCAGAGGTGCATTGTTCAGCATTTTAAAAATCCAAACAGTGTGAAGCTGGCATTCACATACACAAGAAAAAAAACCCTAGGATCATCTGCAGCACGCTTATCTTGGGTTTTAGGATGTTCATTATTTACCTCACTTGGCTTTGTTAAACTTATGGCCATTCTTCTACCTTGTGTTTTAACTTGTTGGCAAGAAAAAGTACAAGTAAGCAACACTGGTTTGATAATTAGCCCATAGAATGAACATTAAAAAAAAAAGGTGGGAAGAAGGCAAAAATCACCCCAACCCCAAACTGCCACCCAGAAGGGCTGATGCAAAGTGTGAGGGTTTAGGAATATGTAAAACTGCACATTTCTAGAACTGAGATTTTTTTTTCATTTACACTCCAAATCATATTGAGGCATTTTGTGTGTAGACTAGAAACTAAGATTTACAGCCTTCTAAGTTTATAAGAAATTTATTGGAGGAGAATAAGGCCAAACAAAATGAATTTAAAAAAAAATTAAAAGATCCAGGGAGGATGCAAATATCACAAAAAATTTTAAAGCTGTAGGATGTTCTGCTTTCTATTGATTTTAGGGCAGTTGGATGAACACATCTCAAGCTTCAAGCATATTAAAACATTTAGACAAGCTAAAGGTTTGTGCTGTTGATACTACTGGTATAAAACTTGTCTCTGTAGCTGAATGCTTACATCTTCATGCTAAGCTCTTAAACACAGCCTTTAAAGAACTTTGTACATCAATTAAGAAAATGCAGCCACTTGTGCTAAGATGCAACTTTTTTGGGTGTGGACTTCTAAAACCCAGCTGGTTAAGCACAGTAAAAGGTTCTGGTAGCAATTACCTCACAGTATCATTTGTAGCCCTAAAACAAATAAAACCACTCTAAAGATCATTGGAGCCTGTCTTTGCTTTGCTCCTTTTCATGCCCAAGTGTCTCAGACAAGATATCTGTGTGTTACTTTTTTCATCTAAAAGATTAGATGGAGCAAGTCTAGTGCTGTACATAGTTTTTTCTCCAAAGTGTATAAATATAAAGGCAACGTGAGCTGCTGTAACAAAAAAGCTGACATTGAAAGCCTCTTTGTTGGTTTACATAGCTGCAGGACTGACTAAAAGCATGTTTCTCAAGCAAAGCAGCATTCTGAAGAAAGACATGCTGCCTTTGGTCTCTGAATGAGTAGCTTCTCTTCCATTAATCATCCTCTTCAAGTGTGGTTTCTGGTCCTGCCTCGAGCACATGAGAGGAGCTCCTTGCCAGCCCGCATCCTGCACTGCAGCAGACATCTTCATCTAACAAATTCCAATTGCTATGGCAGAGGCACAGAGGCAGGGAGGGAAAGGTGCTTTCAGAGCTTGGCCACCTGTGTCTCCCATTTCATATGGACAACAAGGTAAAGGACACAGTACTTTACCTACTGGGGTAAAGTACCATGTCTCCATGCAAAAACTGCCCTAGGTACCAAACCAGCAGCCTCTTAACAGACAAGTTTAAAAGCCTGATTGCAGAACCCTCTGGAGACAAGAGGCCACCAAAGGCAGCCATATGTCACAGATGGGTGCAAGTGGGCATCATTTTGTGATCCTATCTCCTCCTGCTGAGACAGAGCCTGGCATACTTTCTGGCTCCTTGGAAATGTGTGTCTGCTCACTCTTGCCAAAGATTCCCCACGATGCTGTATAATTCATAGAATCATAAAATGGCTTAGGTTGGAAGTGACCTCAGAGATCATTTACTCTAACTCCCCTGCTGGGATGCCTCTCAGCTAGACTTGGTTGCTCGAGGCCTCATCCAATCTGGTCTTAAACACCTCCAGGGAGTAGGCATCCACAACTTCTCTGGGTAACCTATTACAGAACCTCACCACCCTCATATTGAAGAACTTCCTCCTAAGATCCAACCTAAAACCACTCCCCTTCAGCTTGAAACCATTCCCCCTTGAGAGTTGCTCAACCCTAGCTCCTCTTTCAGAAGCAGGTTACTTCTGAGCTTTTCAAACATGCTAAATGCTACAAACAAGGCCTACAGAAACTTGCCTGCTTTATTTAGGCTTGCTGAGCTTGAAGGAGTTAATGTCCTTGTTTGGGAGTACAGTTATTTTTAAAGGCAAAAGCAAGTATTCCACCAAGCTAAATGAGTAGAAACCAGAGCTGCTCTACAGACATAAATGATGCAACAGAGCAGAATACTGTTTTTGAGACTGTGGGTCGTTTCTTCCTAGGGGGTTTCCAGGATTTTTTCCTGGATTTCTAGGCTTTCTCTTTGTGTATTTTGGGGGGAAGCTATTCTAATACAACTGAGCCACTCTCATTCACAAAAGTAGGTCATGTTTCTTGACAGGTGCCATTTAGCAGGATGCCCAGTGCTGTTTTAGAAATGCATTTAAGCAAGTTCAAGTCATTCTCACTCTTATTAGTAGCAGTCATATGTAGATAAAACACATTAAATGAAGACATTTAACGTTGGAATAGTTCCTCCCAACATCCAAAGTGAAGTCAGCCCAGGTCTGTTAAAAGCTCTCTGACTGAGAAGTGATGACATCAGTGTATGGTGGTGTCCACGTCTGGGTGACAAACAGAAACGTCCTTCATTTGTTTCAGACTCATTCAAACAGAAACCAAACGAAACTTAGCCAAACCTTACCAGCTTTAACAGCACTTGCAATGGTGTTGTGATGGAGAAGCCAGTTTCAGGTACTTAGGGTGGCATTTGAGCAAAGCATCAACACCTTCAAGAACCAAACAAGATTCTTTCAACAGAAAATGAGCAGAGGCTCTGCTCCTGTTACTGTGTAAAACGATCAGGGAAGCAGGTGGTTGAGGATCTTGCAGATCCTTTTGCAAGGCTCACAAACGTTGCTGCAGCTCCTGGGTTTCTATTCCAAACCATTGCCTTTCCTTTGATTTCTTGGTTCACAGCAAGAGCATAGCACAGTACCTCTCTCCTGTCCTTATGACAAAATGAAGTGTTAAGTGACTAGGTTGCAGTGCTTGTCCTGCAACCATGCTGCAGTTTGGCTTAAATACTGGCAAGTTCTGTCTACAGCCTCTTTGTCTTCATGCACCTGAAAT
>VWZE01016957.1:868720-915623 GCA_013396675.1 Eubucco bourcierii
GACCTTACACTTGGCCTTGTTGAATGTCATGAGGTTGGCCCGGGCCCACCTCTGCAGCCTGTCCAGGTCCCTCTGGATGGATCCCTGCCCTCTAGCAAGTCGACTGTGCCACACAGCTTGGTGTCATCTGCAAACTTGCTGAGGGTGCACTGATTCCTCTGTAACTGACAAAGATGTTAAACAGCACTGGCCCCAGCACTGACCCCTGCGGGATGCCACTTGTCATAGAATCATAGAATGGTAAGGTTGGAAGGGACCTCAAGGATCATCTAGTTCCAACCCCCTGCCATAGGCAGGGACACCTCCCACTAGTACAGGGCACTCAAGGCCTCATCCAACCTGGCCTTGAACACCTCCAGGGAGGGAACATCCACGACCTCCCTGGGCAACCTGTTCCAGTGCCTCACCACCCTCACTGCAAAGAACTTCCTCCTAATGTCACTGGTCTCCACATGGAGGTTTTGGAGAAACAGATGGAGGTTCTGGAGAGGGTCCGGAGAAGGGCAGTGAAGGTGGCAAAGGATCTGGAGAAGAGGCCTTGTCAGGAGAGGCTGAGGGGGCAGAGGTTGTGCAGTCCAAAGGAGGCTCAAGGGAGATGTTGCCTCTCCAATCACCTGAACAGTGGGGTTGGTCTCTCTCCCAAGTAATGAGAGAAAACAGCCTCAAGTCATGCCAGCTCAACTGAACATCGGGAGAGTCTTCTTCACTGGAAGGGTTCTCAAACACTGAACAGGCTCTGCAGGGAGGTGGGTGAAATCACCAACCCTGCTGGTGTTTAGAAGACTGAGATGTGATGCTGTGAGACATGGTTTAGCACCAAAGTTAAGTTAGGCAATGTTTGCACTCCAAAGTCTTTAACCAGAATGATTCCAGAGCTGTATTCTGTGCACGGTGGCCTGGCTGGTGCCTTTATGTAATACACAACCGCCATGGACTGCAGTAAGGACTCTCTCTCGATGATCTCTTGTGCTGCGATGCCATCTTCAGGACACAACTAGCATTGGCCGCGCAGTCATGCACACACCCGGTTTTCTCTGGTTTTCTCACACCTTTGGCTTCTCGCCGCTCCTCGCTCCGCTCTCTACCCACCGCCTGCTACCTGCTGCTCCTCTGCTCCCAGCTCAATAGCCAGCTGGAAGGGCCGGTGGCCACTGCGTATCCCCATACCCCGCCGTGCACACGCACCCTGCACCCCTGCTCACGACCTACTGTGCACACCTAACCCCACCTTGTGCACACAAGCCCCCTGTGCATGCTCACAGAAGCACAGAATCAGCGAGCTTGGAGAAGACCTGAGACCATCGAGTCCAACCAAACACCTTCTAATTAAGTAAACGATGGCACTAAGTGCCTCACGCAGCCTCCTTTTTAAACATCTCCAGGGATGGTGACTCCACCACCTCGCCGGGCAGTACATTCCAATGGGCAATCACTCTTTCCGCGAAAGAATATCCCCACAGCCCTGTGCTTATGGCCCTCCCGGACGCCTGCATGCAGACCCTCAGCAGGCGCAGCCCCACGCGCGAACTCTGCGCGCATAACCCTCCTGTGCTCACAGCTGTGCGCTCACACCCACCCCACGCGCGCCGCCCTCCGCGCCGGACAGAGCTCTTCCGCCTGTCTGCATGACCGTTACAAAAGGGGCGTGGCCAGCAGCAGGCCCCTCCTGCTGGCTCTCCGCTTGTCCGGCGCCGTCGCCGTCGCCCCGGCGACGCGGGAGAGCGACCCGGCGGCGGCAAGAGGAGGAGGAAAGAGGTGGCGGGCCCCACCATCCGCAGTGCCGTAGTGAGTGGGAGGCCGCGTTGCGGGGTGGTGGGTGTCCTGAGCGGGTGTCGGTGTCTCCTGGGGCCGGCTCCGGGGTCCTACTGGGATGAAGGAGCTACAGGTTTAGGCTGGAGTGGGAACGGCCCGGCGGCAGTCCTCTGAGGTGTTGTTATCTTTGCCCCCAACCCCTGTCACTGGTGCTTTTCCCATGAGGAGCTCTGGACTCGAGGGGAAGCCCTGATAGCCCGGAAAGTTAACAAGAGAAGGTGAATTTTAATTGACGAGAACCAGGGTGAGATTTCCAGGCTGGGCAGCTGCGCGTTCCGTGGCCTCAATAAGTGAGAGGAGGCTCGTGTCCCGTTTTCCGTCACGACAGCGTATTAAGAGAGGTCTCATGCTTGGGTTATGAATGAATATCATCAAGTAAAGCTAAAATTTATGTGGAAACAGGGATTTATTTAACCCTGGAGTGGTGTGGAGATGTCAAAAGATGAGTAGTATAGCCTGTGTGCCCTCTGGACGTTATCTAAGGCCGGAGATGTGAAAGTTAGGCTGCAGATCTCACAGAAACCATTGCTGCCTTGTGCTGCTCATTGCATTGCAGGAAGAGGTTTCATGGCGGTGGTAAGGGGTATCCTGGCTGGTAGCCTGGCTGGCATCCTGGCAGGTCACCGCTGAAACATGCTGAAGAAGTGGGTGTGGTCTGGTTTTGTTTGAAACAAAACAAGGGACAATATTTACATCAATTTGAAGTTACTTCTTTATGCCCCATCCTGAAAGCCTGATATAACTGAGTGAAACAATGTCTCAGACTTTTCAAGAAACACTTAAAAATTATGTAAGGGAGTTTATTTCAAAGTATGCCTATTGCCAATATTGGCAAAGAAAGTCAGCAGCATTTTGACACCTGTATCAGGAATACTGTGACAAGCAGGACCAGAAAAGTGGTTGCCCATTGTACTCAGCACCAGTGAGACCACACTTTGAGTACCATGTTCAGATGCTGAGGTGCTGGAGTGAGTCCAGAGACGGGCAGTGAAGTTGGTGAAAGATCTGGAGAGGAGCAGCTGAAGGAACTGCAGTTACTTAACCTGGAGAAAAGGAGCCTGAGGGGAGCCCTTTTTGCTCTCTACAAGTCCTTGGAAGGTTGTAGCAAGGTGGGATTTGGTCTCTTTTTCCAGAGATAGATGAAATGCCTTCACATTGCACCAGGGGAGGTTTGGGTTGGATATTAGAAGAGGTTTCTCCGCTGAAAAGGTTCTGAAACACTAAACCAGGTTGCTCAGGGAGGTGGTTGACTCACCATCCTAGGAGGTTTTTTTTTAAAGATTCACAGATGAGCTGCTGAGGAACATGGCTTAGCATCAGACTTGGTAGAGGTAGATAATGCTTGGATTTGATGATCTTAAAAGTCATTCCCAACCAAAACAGTTCTATTGTTAACTTTTTGCTTGCAGTCATTCTTTAAAATAACTGCTAGTCTTTGAGTAATGGATTTATAGTTAATCTCTGCCATAGGACTTCATTAATGTCAGCTTTAGTACTACACAGTCACCCCAAAGAAGGCTCTTATGAGAACAATTTCATTGCTCCCAGGATTGATCTGTGCTTTGAACAGTTTGGGTGCTTTCAGGAGTTACTGCAAACAGGTTGCTGGTGAAATTAGGTTTAAGTCGTTTGCTTATTGGTGTGGAAGGTCTTTATTGGGTCATGTATCCAGGTTTGTGTTTTAATTTGAGAGCAGCCAGTTCATCATGCAAATACAGAGCTTTTGATAATGCCTGATACTTGTACAGCAGAAACACAGACAATTTGCTGTAATTTGTTACATTTTGTAATGTGATTCAGGTATCCAAAGTACTCTAAACTTCTTGCTAGTGACACAGTAAAAGTGAAAATTTGCTTAAATATGTATCTTTTGTCTAGATTCTCTAAATTGACACAAATTACTGGGTTCTTTTGAGCTATCAGGTTTTGCCCTCTATTTGTCCCCTGCTTTAATCCTTCTTTAATCCTGGGTGATGAGATTATGGGCAGTGTGTCACGAAGAGTATAAAACAAGCTGTTGTTTACAGTAGGATTTCTCTTTTCAGGCTATTAGGACAATTTTAACATTTTAGAGTTTCATATCGCTGAGGAAATAATATCATACGAGCTTTAGGGTGGGAAAGGCCACTTCAGAGGCTTGCATTAACCAGCAAAGCTAGACTGAGCCCTGACTTTTCCCCAGGTTTGTACAAAAGGGCTTTATGGTATGAGGTTCAACAAGAGAAACACTGGCTGGAAACTGTCTAATGATGGAAAGGGATCTGAGAATGTGGGTCAGCAACTGTGACTGGGTTTGAGCAAACATATCCCCAGGTGGCCAAGAAGACCAACAGCGCCCCGTCTTGTATCAGGAATTGTCCCCCTATCCTCAGTAGTGGTGAGGACACTGCTAATTTTGGGGCCCTCACCACAAGGAGGATTTTGAGGCACTGAAATGTATGTAAAGAAGGAGCACAAGCCTTAGGAGGACTGGCTGAAGGAACTGTTTAGCCTGGAGAAAATAAGACTTGGGGGAGACCTTCTTACTCTTTACAACCACTTAAAATGAGGTGGGGGCCAGTCTCTTCTCCCAGTTACAAGTAATAGGACAAGAGGAAACGGCCTCAAGTGTACCAGGGGATGATTAGATTGGCTATTAGGAAAAGTATCTTCTCTGAAGGGGTTGTCAAACCCTGGAACAGGCTGCCCAGGCAACTGGTGGAATCATATGTGATACCTATGGTCTTTTTTTTCTTTTTCACTGCATGTAGTTAATTTTCAGTTGGTGATGTCTCACTATAAGAGTTCTCTTATTTGCCTTTTTTAATGAGCTCTAGGTAATCAAGACAGCTCTTTCATGAGAGTCATCAGTGGACTGGCCTGGCATGCACGACTGTAGTGGTGAAGGAATGCAGTGTATACAATGGTACATAGAGATTGTTGTTGGGCTACATAGTTTTCACATTTGGTTATGTGAATTTCCACAGAGCAGTTTTGACACTACTACTTGGCTATTGAAGGGATGACTGAGTCCAATCTTGTTCATAATCTTCAGTGACCTGGAAGAAGGGACAGTGTGCCCTCAGCAAGTGGACTGATGTCACAAAACTGAGGAGTGACTGACACACCATCAGCCTGTGTATGACAAGTGTAGGGTACTAAGCAGCAATAACCCCATGCAGCAGTATAGGTTAGGGGTTGACCTGCTGCGGAGAGGACCTGGGAGTGCTGGTGAACAAGTTCAACATGAGCCAGTAATGTATGATTGTGGCCAAGAAGGCCAAATCATATCCTGGGGTGCATTAAGTATAACGTGACCAGCAGGTTGAGAATCACAGAATGTTGGTGATTGGAAGAGACCTCTGGAGATTATCTAGTCCAGCACACCTGCTAAAGGAGATTAACCTAGATCAGGTTGCATAGGGTTGCATCTGGCAGGTTTGGAATCTCTCCATAGAAAACTCCACAATGTCAGTAGGCATTGTGTTCCAGTTCATCATAGGAAAGAAGTATTTAGGTCCAGGTGGAATTTCCTGTGTTCCAGGCTGTGTCCGTAGCCCTAGTTCTAGTTTTATCATTGTATTTTGCCAGGTCACTAAATCTCAGGCTGAGACTTCTTGCTCACTGAATTTGAGTTCCTTAATCATTTTTGACAGCCTGTAGCTAATTCTGGCATAATGACTACAGAATTGCATCCTGAATTTTACATCTCCTACAGTGGTAGGCTGACTGAGTGCCAGTTGACTTGAGCTTTATTTGGCATTTCCAGACAGCAGAGGCAAAAGGTAGAGATAATGCTGGAAATTTGGTGAGCAGTCAATGATTTGTTTGTGTTCAAGCAGTTGGGTTACAGTGATGGATTATTAGATTTTCCTGGGCCTACATGGATGATTCTTGTGAGTTTTGGAACGTAAATGCCATAAACTCAGGTTTTAGGATTATGTCTGACAGACATGTTAGAATTAAGATGTGTGCATAGGACCTGTGGGAACTGGCCTTTGTCTGAAGTGTAGGTGATAGGTAGTGATGTGTATAATGAAAGCACAGGTTCAAATTCAAGTTTGTATAAGGATTTGGATTAAGGCTGACGTATTCACTGTAGCACCCTATATAGAATTTGAGTCCTTCTGCCTGTTTTCTCAAGCTTCAGCCTTGCCTTGGTTGCAACTTAGGAACCTGCTCCTGTCTGCACATTAAGTGTAGTGAGTTCTGTGGTGTTCAGAGGACGCCAGCCTTAACCACACTACTGTTTATAGGGAGTTAGAACACTAATCTTGCCTCTTCAGTACCTACTTACTCTAAAACCTCATCCTAGACTAAGCACCTTCTGTGGTTTGAAGGATTTAAGGTAACTAGTTACAGAATCATAGAATGGTTCAAGTTGGAAAAGACCTTTTAAAAGTCATCTAGTCCAACCCCCCCCAACAGTGAGCAGGGACATGTTCATCTACATTGGGTTGTTCAGAGCCCTGTCCAATTTGACCTGGAAAGTTTCCAGGAGTGAGGCATCCACCAGCTCTCTGGGCAACCTGTGCCAGTGTTTCACCACCCTCAGTGTAAAAAAATTGCTTCCTTATATGCACTCTGAGTTTCCCTTGTTATAGGACAAAGGGTGATGGATTTAAAACTATCACAACAGGCCCTGCTAAGAAGTCTGTCCCCCATCTTTCCTATAGGCACCCTTTAATTACTGAATGGCTGCAGTAAAGACCACACACACATCTTGAGGTGTTCTATTTAAAGAACACAGGCATATCTGGGGATTGGTTTTGTTAGATACAAATAGTAGAGTGTCTCTTTCCTGAAGTACTAAAAATTTACATGCTTCACTTTTTTTTTTTAAAGGAGCTATATGGGAATAACCATGTTCTTCAGGCTCATGAACTTTATATCTGGATCTCAAAGTAGCAGTCACGTAGATGAGACTAATGAATGTCCTGCTCCATTATGAGAACACTTTCACCAATGTAAAACAGTTTGGAAGAAGACTCCTCTAAGACAAAGAGCACAGAATCCATTAATACAACAGAAGACATCTAGAATTGCTTCAGTTTTTGGCTGTCTGGGTCTTAGGAAAAATGAATCGTTACACGATCATCAAACAACTAGGTGATGGCACCTACGGCAGTGTCTTGATGGGGAAGAGCAATGAATCAGGAGAACTTGTGGCTATCAAGAGGTATGTAACTCTAAATTCAGTAATAGAAAGCTTAAAGGTTTTCACTTTTAACTTTATTCTTATCTGCCCTCCATGTAGAATAGGAAAAAAAAAATAATCAAAGCATCAATAAGGCTGGAAAAGATCTGCAAGATCATCAAGTGAAACCATTAATCCAGCACCTCCCAAGTCCACCACTGAACTGTGTCCCTCAGCACCACACCTACATGTTTTTTGGAATGCTTCCACAGGCAGTGATTCCACTGCTTCCCTAGGCAGACTGTTCCAGGGATTAACAACCCTTGTGGAGAAAAAAATCTTTCCTAATATCCAACCTAAATCTCTCATGGTGCAACTTCAGGCCATTTCCTCTCATGCTACCACTTGTTACTTGGGAGGAGAGACTGACCCCCAACATGCTCCAACCTCTTTTCAGGTAGTTGTAAAGAGTGAGGAGGTTACCTCCAAGCCTTTTTTTCTCCAGACGAAACAACTGCAGTTCACAGAATCAGAGAATGGTAGAGGTTGGAAGTGACTTCTAAGGTGGATTTAGTCCAACTTTCCTGCTAGAGCAGGATCTTCTAGAGTGAGTCACAGTGGAACATGTCCAGGCAGGTTTTGAATACCTCCAGAGAGATTCCTTTCTGGGCAGCCAGGTCTAGTGCTTTGTCACCCTCAAAGAGAAGATTTTTTTATGCTTAGGTGGAACCTCCTGTGTTCTAGTTTGTGCCCATTGCCTCTTATCCTGTCACTGGACACTGCTGAGGAGAGTCTGGTTCCATACTCCTGACACCTGTCCTTTAGGTAAAAGAATTAATGAAATGCCTGCCCCTGAGTCCTCTCCAGGTTTAAGAGAGGCAGCTCTCAGCTGCTTTCCTAGATTTTTGTCCCCTAATCATCTTAGTTTGCTCTCCAATGGACTCCTCCCAGTAGTTCCTTGTCCTTCTTGAACTGGGGAGACTAGAACTGGACATAGTATTCCAGATAAAACCTCACTATGGCTTTATGGTCAAGGGGGAGTCCCCTCAGCTGCTCCTCATAGGACTGCTGATAGTGTTTTTGTGTCAGTACGCATCGGTTTGGAAGGGGCTTTAGAAGGTCACCTTGTCCAACTCCTCTTCAGTGAACAGGGACATCTTTAACTAGATGAGGTTGCTTGGGGCCTTGCCAAGTTCAACCTTTAGTGTCTCCAAGGATGGGGCACCTACACCTCTCTGGGCAACCTGTGCCAGTATTTTACTACCCTCACTGCCAAGAACTTCCTCCTAGTGTCCCTGATGTTTTTAGAAATACCTTGGAGAGTCATGGCTGACTATCCTCTAAAAATCTGTTTGCAGTGATGAATCATCAAACACTTAAATTCTTAGCAATTCCAAGAGTTGAGTTTGTTTTAAATTGTGCTGCTAAAGGGTATTCTGGAATGTTTTTCATTGAGTTAAAAATACAGCTACTGCTACACTCAGAAAAAGGCATTTAGATTCTTTTTTTTGTTCCAAAAGTATTCCATGCTGTTCACTGAAAATACTTCATCTTGGGTTTGTATTCCAGAATGAAAAGAAAGTTCTACTCCTGGGATGAATGTATGAATTTGAGAGAAGTCAAGGTAAAGCAGTGAACCCACCACATTTAAAACTTAAGTGTCAGGTCAGGTTTGCTTAAAGAAGATGATTTACACTGTCAAAGCATAAGGCCAAAGTCTGAACTGTCTAAATGAGGGGTGACAGATTCCACATAACCGTGGGCTGCTGGCACTCATTGGGCTCCTGCTGTTATGTGGAACATCTCACTATTCTCAAGCAGCATCCAAATGTTGTAGATCCTTATCCTTGAGGGAAGATAAAGGGATTAGTTTTGTGTATGTGTTTCTGCATTTTGTCATCTTGGGTTTTAATTTTACTGGCAAATTTCTTTCTGTATGCCCAGTCTTTGCCTTGTATTCGTGGCATTTGTAGAGCAACGGAGTTTGGGCTTGCCGAATGATAGACCAACACTTGAAATCCTGGGCTTAAATTCCAAGTCATCCCATACTTTTTCTATATAAACAAAACTACCTAACAAAGGAGTTGAATAGAATGAATCATAGAATCATAGAATGGTAAGGTTGGAAGGGACCTCAAGGATCGAGTTCCAACCCCCTGCCATAGGCAGGGACACCTCCCACTAGTACAGGTTACTCAAGGCCTCTTCCAACCTGGCCTTGAACACCTCCAGGGAGGGAGTATCCAGAACTTCCCTGGGCAACCTGTGCCCGTGCCTCACCACCCTCACTGGAAAGAAGTTCCTCCTAACATCCAGTCTAAATCTCCCCTCTGCCAGTTCAAACCCACTGCCTCTTGTCCTGTCATTGCAAGACCTTGTCAATAGTCCCTCCTCAGCCTTCCTGTAGGCCCCCTTCAGATACTGGAATAGCTTCAGTTCAGGTTTAATTTACTGTAGATTGCCCATAATCAGTATCTCCAGAAAGAACAACTGTAAGAGAATATTTGTTCATGAAAGTTTCATAACAAAAAGGAAAAATGCTGTGTTTTCTTATTCAGCTTTGTAAGGAAGAGCTGTTACAGGTACAGAACTGTCTTTCCTTGTACAGAATTAGGGGTTTGTGTTACTCTACCCCAAGCTATGCTGCAATTCCTAGAAATAGAAGCTTTAATTACTATTGCTATTGTTACTGCTTTTGCTTTTAAATTATTTTTAAATGCCAGTTTATTATTCTTTAAAACAGCTGGCAAGAGAAATGCAGACTATCAGATAGAGATGAATTCTGTAAATACAGTGCTAGAATCTTTTCACATTTTAAAAATACATGCCTAGTAAGGCATCAAGGTTATTGTAGAGTTACCTGAAGATGTATTTTGCTCTGTTGCAGTCTCTGAAGAAGCTGAATCATGCTAATGTAATCAAGTTGAAGGAGGTCATACGAGAAAATGATCACCTTTACTTTGTGTTTGAATACATGAAGGAAAATCTCTATCAGTTAATGAAGGACAGGTATGTCTCTTTCATAGAACAAATAGTGCCCCATAATGTTTTATTTAATGATTTTTAAGCTGGCTTGAAGAGCACATTGGAATTTCTGATTTTGGCTCTTGTTGCAGCTCCATTGATGTGAACAGGAGTTGCTGCACCTGCTTATCGGAGGGTAGAACTCTTACATTGCTCTGCATTACAATATTGCATGTTGTAATGCTCCTGGAAAGAACAGTTTGTTCAGGTGTTGACATGATACTTTGCATGTCTTTGGTGTGTAGAGCCATGAGAGAAATTCCAAATACTACTTTTTTTTTTTTTTTTACTTTATTAGCCTTCACTTTAATGTATGAAGGACTGGATGAACACTCTTTGTTCTGCTTTTGGTCTAAGGTGGGGATGATCATCTGCATGTATGTGCATGAAAGCTCATGAGGAAGACCTTATATATGGACTAACTGTGTGATGTTGCAATCTTGGACAAACAGTACCTAGCAAGGCTTGCAAGGTGGACTTTGGAATAGGGCCTGCCTTTTCATCAATTTTTTTTTTCTCTTTGTTGAATTCTTTTGTCTTGAATGTGTGTTTCCTTCAGACATTGTCTTGCATCTTATCTCCAGTATTAGCTTCTCCAGAGAGGCAGTCATTAACCTCACTGCAGGGAAGTCCCTCTGCAGCATGTAGCAAACTTTAGGCCTGGCAACAGGTGAGGTTTGAAAGGGGACTTTATTGCATCTGGCTTATTTGGTGTGCCCGAACTGATAGGTCTGTTTTTCATCTGTTTGTGAAAGTATGTTCCAAAGATACTCTAATTTTTCTTTAATTATATGAAGTTGTTTATCTCTTTCTTTACAGGAACAAATTGTTCCCCGAGTCAGTCATCAGAAACATGATGTATCAGATATTACAAGGGCTAGCTTTTATCCATAAACATGGTAGGTTTCATGCTGGAGTTTGTGGTGTTCTTTGTTAGAAAATAAGATAATGCATGGTAGTAACAAGAGTGAAAAACCCTAGCAAAGGCTATACTCATCATCTCTAATAAAGATTATTCTTATCCATTTCAAATACACTGCATTTTTAAACCATTGTTACGGATTTATGCACAATTAATTATTGGTTATTAGTTTTGATAGAATCATAGAATGGTAAGGTTGGAAGGGACCTCAAGGATCATCTAGTTCCAACCCCCAGGCAAAGATTTTTAATAACTATGAAAAATGTTTATTAATATTAAAACTTGCCAGAAGAACTTATTTACAGTGTTTGAACAGGGCCTTGAGTGACCCGTACTAGTGGGAGGTGTCCCTGCCTATGGCAGGGGTGTGCTGGTTTGAGGCTAATTGGAATATTTTAATGGAGAAACTTACACTATAGGCTGTGAAAGGAAAACATCATGATGTCTACTTCACTCATACGCTTGCTGGAGAATTGTTTGGGAACACTAACCAAAACAATTGATAAGTCAGTTGCTCTCTGTCGCTTGCTTGAGCAGGAGCTGCTGGTGGGATCTAGCAGCTTCTGGGCTCTGGCTCCTCTGCTGATTAATCCTCACTAACCACTTTTCTTCTAACCCCCCTGGCTGATCCTCCTAATTTACCTTGCACATAAGGCAAACCTTGGGGTAAGGTACAGGGGTGGGGAGAAGGTGGAAGGGTGGTTGGGAGCCCCTCCTGGGGTCTCTGATTTCTGGGAGGGGAGTTGTGTTGTTGTATTACCTTTTACTTGTATATTTCTGTAAATATTGTGTATATAGTGTAAATATCTGCTGTACATTGTGCAAAGCTGTAAATATAGCTTCATCATTTAACTTCCAGCCGACTGAGTGCTAGTCTGGGTCATTTTACAAAGTGTGGGGGGGTGGGGAACTCCCAAACCTTCACAAGGGGGTTGGAACTGGATGGTCTTTGAGGTCCCTTCCAACCTTACCATTCTATGATTTACACACAGGGAGAACAGGTGACCTAGAACAATTAATGAAAACCAGCAGAAATATAAACAAACAGTTGGAAAGAGAATCTTGTGACCAATATGCTGCTCACCCTCTAGGGAGACCTGAGGGACTCCTTTCTTCTAAGGCAGAAGGCACAATAGAATCGAGTTACAAAATCAGAACTTTTAATTACAAAGAGGCTAGGGTATCTACTCACAAAGTAGTCTCTCCAGATTTTTGGGGCTGCATTGTAGTATTGGATGGTACCCAAAGCACATGAAGGGTTTGCTATCGATGGTTTCAAAGCTGTTAGAGGTTTGGGAGTTTTCCCAGGCTCTTTTCTCAGGAAGCTGGGGGTTTAGCACAGTCTCTGATCTGGTCTTGATTCCTTCCAGGATGGATGGTGTGCAGGCAGGCATGATGCCTTGCAAATGTGCAGAGCAAGGCAAGGCAAAAAGCATGGCAGAGTATGAATATAATGGTAGAGCCTGTTGTGTTTACCTGCTCGTCTCAAAATTTTATCTATTCAGCCTGAGCCTAATGGCCTTTTGGCCATAGAGCTTACCCAATCAGAATGGCAGTTTGCCAACTTGACCATATTAGGTGAACCAGGACTTGCTTTCACCCATATTAGGACAGGAACACAGGCCATGCATTAACAAATGTGTGCACCTTGTTTACGACTGCAAAGCAGAACAAGTCTGGACAAGCCAGGACACATTTTAGGCTTATTTGCCTTCCACAACAACCATATCTGAAGTTACACTTTTCTTTTTTTCCTGTTTCTTTTTGAAAGTGTTGGATATTGTTCATACACTCTTCAGTTTTTTTCCACCTTAGCTACCAGATGAGTAAACTTTTGTGCTGTGCTGCTATAGTATTCACTTCTGTTTCCTTGGATCTATTTAAGGAGCAACTATACTTCACAGATAGCAGTTTTTCCCACCTTGAGATACTATAAGTAGCATGATGCCTTACATCTATTACTTCTTCACTAAGCAATTCAAATAATCTCTTTATTAAATACAACCTAGATTCAAATACTTTAAGAGATGACACTTTTCTAGGTAGTATAAACAGTCTAAGGGGCTCTCAACAACAGCAAGAAGCTTCACAGTGTTTTTAAAACTTTTAATGCTTAATATCTGTCTGGAAATTGTTTTCTGAAATACTCCTAAGCATTTTTTAAATGTCATTTACTCTCTTGCTCAACTGTTATTTTGTATTTATTCTTCACATTGCATCGGTATCCTTAATGCTTTCCAAAGACTATAAAGTATTAGCTGAAAGTGAAATTAGAAACAATATTCCCAGTGACCTCTGGGCTTCACATACCCTGGCAAGACTTGTTGATGAATCCAAAGAAATAATTAGTTCTGGTTAGCATTATCAAATGCCTAGGAACTGCCAATTCATGTCTTTCTGATCAAGACTGTGTATTGTTCTCTGCTTATTAGCATACTCTTTTTTTCCTTCCTCATTTCTACGTGACATTAGTGAGAAAATGAAAATTTAAGATAATCTGCCATTTTTACATTACAAATTAGTGTTTGGAACAGTGTCACTTGAACATGTACATCTCATTGTAATAATTTCAGCTGATATTTCCTATAGCGGTTGTCTTTCTGCATGCACAACCTGAATCCGTTATTAGAATCATAGAATGGTAAGGTTGGAAGGGACCTCAAAGATCATCTGGTTCCAACCCCCTGCCATAGGCAGGGACACCTCCCACTAGTACAGGTCACTCAAGGCCTCGTCCAACCTGGCCTTGAACACCTCCAGGGAGGGAGCATCCACAACCTCCCTGGGCAACCCCTGCCAGTGCCTCATCACCCTCACTGTAAAGAACTTCCTCCTAACATCCAGTCTAAATTGCATCAAGTGAATTTCAATCAAATTGGTTTATATTACAACAAATCTTTTGTATCAGTTAAACAGCAGAATTGATTTGCTGTATGACTTAGCTGCTGTCCAGGTATGTAAGTGCTCAAAACAACAGCAAGCATTCAACAAACTTTATGTGCCTGCGTTACACATATTAGCATTCTTGAACAGAATTTTTCTGTCTGTTATATGTCTGTGTCTGCAAATTGTCATGATGATAAATGAACTGGTTTAAAAATTGTTTAAGGAACTGTGTAAATTGAGTCACTGTGGCAGATGTTCAGTTTTCCATTATCCAAAACTGACAAAGCACCCCGAACCTAGTTTGTTACTTGATATGGCTCCAGTAGCTGATACATTTTCCTTAGTGTGTTAGTGACAGCTTACATAATTTTAAGAACACTTTGTGTAATAATCACTGGAGGGAAGATGTGTGTGTGGTGGTTGGGGAGAGAGTTACTATTCTTTCCTGTTGAGTTAAAACAAAAAGCTATGCTTCTTCAAAACATCCTTTGGATTATTCTATCAGAGTTTGCAGTTTGAGAAATGATGATGCAATTTCTGGTTTTTGTTTGCTCTGCCGCAGGATTTTTTCATAGAGATATGAAACCTGAAAACCTTCTCTGTATTGGACCAGAGCTTGTGAAAATAGCAGATTTTGGGTTGGCAAGAGAACTAAGGTCTCAGCCACCTTATACAGACTATGTATCTACCAGGTGGTAAGTATATCCAGAAGATAATACATTATTTTATTTTAACTAATTATCTTTCCATTTTAATTGATCTGTTCTTTCTTTCCATTCTCATAGGTACCGTGCTCCAGAAGTTTTACTGAGATCATCTATCTATAGCTCACCTATTGATATGTGGGCAATTGGCAGCATAATGGCTGAATTATACACCCTGAGACCACTTTTCCCAGGCACAAGTGAAGTAGATGAGATCTTCAAAATCTGCCAAGTATTAGGGACTCCGAAGAAGGTAGGCTTTAGAAAACCTCACACAAATATATTTAAAACAAACAAAAAAAGTTAACTAAAATTAGTATTAAATGTTGAATATGATCATAACGTCCTCAGGTAAGCTGAAAAATGTGGGTTAGATGAGTGGGCAGTGATTGAGAGCTGGCTGAACAACAGACAGAGCTCAGAAAGTTGTGATCAGTGGTACAGAGTGTAGTTGGAAGCCCGTAGCTCACGTTGTTCCCTAGGGTTCAGTACTGGGTCCAGTCTTGTTCACCATCATCAGTGGCCTGGGTGAAGGGATGGAGTGTACCCTCAGGAAGCTGGCTGATAATGTGAAGCTGGAAGGAGTGGCTGACACACCATCAGGCTGTGCTGCCATTCAGCAAGATGCAGACAAGATGGAAAGTTGGGCAAAGGGGAATGTCATGCAATTCACCAAGTGCCTTGCACCTGGGGAGAAATAAACCCACACACCAGTGCAGGTTAGCAGCTCTGCAGAGAAGGACTTGGAATTGCTGCTGGGCAGCATTAACCGTGAGCCATCAATGTGCCCTCGTGGCCAGAAACGCAAATCCTGGGGTATCTTGGGGTGCATTAACAATAGTGTGGCCAGCAGGTCACTACTGTCTGTCTCTGCCCTAGTGAGGCTGTATCTGGAGTAATCACAGTATCACAGTATCCCAAGGGTTGGAAGAGACCTCAGAGATCATCAAGTCCAACCCATCACCACAGCCCTCAAGATTAGACCATGGCACTAAGTGCCATGTCCAAACGTGCATCCAGTTCTAGGCTCTCCAATTTGAGAGAGTCCAGCAGAGGACTACAAAGATGAGAGGATCTGTCTGACCAGAAAAAGCTGAGAGACTTGGGGGTGTTTAGCCTGGAGAAGAGAAGACAGGGAAGATCTTAACCAATGTTTATCAATATCTAAAGGGCATAGTTCAAGAATATGGGGCCAATTTCTTTTCCCTGGTGCTCGGTGATGGGGCAAGGGGCAGTAAACACAAAGAGAAACACAGGAAGTTCTGCCTGAACCTGAAGAGAAACTTCTTTCCTGTTAGAGTGCCAGATCACTGAACCAGGCTACCTAGAGATACTGTGGAGTCTTTTTTTTTTTTTTTCTGGAGAGATGTCAAACCTATCAGGACATGATCTTGTGCAACCTGCTTTGGGTTACCCTGCTTTAGCAGAGAGTGTGGACTAGAAGATCTCCAGAGGTTCCCTTCAACTTGTACCATGCTGGGATTCTATGGTGTCTCTCAGAACATACATGGAAATTATTGTTATAGCAAGGCTTTGACAACTGTCTTTTAAGCTTTCATGAAGGTATGATATCTAGTCTTTTGTTGTACATTAGCTTCTCTTTTGTGTCGTACCATAATGTGTAGCCATGCTCTTCTCTGATGAAAGGCAGATAAAATTGTTTGATTTAGTTACTTAAAGCTATGTATATTAGAAAGAAAAGAAGATGTCACTTAGGCTGTGGCAAAAGGAAATTCTACTTGCTAGTAATTTTTCTAGGCTGGCACCTGGAATTTGGAGCTTGTAGAAGATCTCATAAATAAGACAAATTACACTTATTTTTAAAACATAGAGGAAGCATTTTACTTCGAACACTAATTGCTCATAAATATTATTAGCAATAAAAAGTAATGGAAGAAAAATGTGAAGTGTCTTAGAGGAAATAATTCTTTTCATTTAATTTCTGGATGGGCTATATACTATTTAAAATTACAAGGAAGGTTTGGATAGTGCATGCTAAATTTTGCAGCTACATTTGCTTCAGTTTTGAAGTTGTTACAGTAAATGGGTATATGAACATACAAGAAAAGAATAAGCTGACCTTTAGAATTTCGAATAAATTGAAAGAAGTCCTTATATTATAAAGTTGAGGGGTGGAATACGGTAAGAGATAGCAGACGTATATCAGTACTTTGAGTGCAAGCAGAACTTGGTGAAATAACAGAACACAGTCTCTAGATTTGGAAAACCAAAGGGTGGGAGAGAAACACATTCGTTTTTATTCTACTGATATGAAGTATAGCAGAGTTGTTGTCCAGTAAAGGGGCTGCTACTGACAGAGAAGTGAGGAACAGCAAACTTCAACCAGGAATAGGTTATGCTTAGCATGGAAAGTACAGAGCTTGAAGTGGTGGGAAAACATCCAAGAAAACAGACTGAGAAACAGGTGTGAACTCGTGATAGAGCAGAGAGTAAAAGGTCAGAGGGGGAAGGTTACAGCTGATAGGTTGTGGAAGTAAAAGCAGAGTCCAGAGGACTAAGAGCAGATTGCTGTGATGTGTAAACCAGTGCTTGCTATGACAGCTGTGCATCAGAAATAATGTGTAGCATGAGCAGTATTCGAAGACATGAATTCTGAAACACAGATGTCAAGTTTCTCAAGCACCTCACAGGTCCAGGAAGATGAAGGTTTCAATGTGTATTAATATCTGTGACAGCAACATGCTAGCTTCTAGAATGTTTTCAGTGTGCAGTGTAAATAATTTGCAGAAGCTCAGGGTAACGAGAGAGAAATTTTTTTCATTGCATGTAGTGGCAGAGCAGCACTGAGCTGACTGCTGTGGGATTTCTCTACCCTTGTAAGTAGTTAAACAGAAGGAAATCATGACCGCACTCATGTCCCCTGATGGCTGGGGAAAGCAAGGAGCAAATCACCAGGTGAGTATTTCAAGACAAAACCGTAGCTGCTTCCACAGAGCCTGAGGGCTAGAGATACTCTGTCAGCCCTCCAGGATCAAAAAGCTGTAATTAGTTTGGGAATTTTATCTTACAACAATGCCTGAGGCATTCTTTGGGGAGCTTGCTGTGTAAGAACACTTAAATATTATGGTAGAAATTATCACAAGAGATTCACTTGTTACAAGTGAAGTACTTTTCTGCATTGTGAAAAATATGAGTTATTATTTTAATAGTCTGGTTTTGCAGATAGTTTTGCAAACAGTGGTTTTGTGGTTTGTTGTTTTTTTTTTCAGGCAAAAAAATAATGTATTCCATTAGCCTGCAATAAGGAATTACAGGAATTATGCCCAGAAGCTGTCTTCATTTCAATTTGCCTTCCTTTGTTTAGGTCCATAGTACCTTACTAATGACCTCTTTGAGTTTGGGTGAGCTTTAAATAGAGACAGGATACTATTGTGCTTTATTTAAATAAAATTGCTTTGTTTATAAAATAAATAAAGCTGTTAGTTCTCCCATCCAGGTCCTGAAAGTGATGGTGGACTTGTATTCTGCCAGATTAATAAAAAAACTAATGACAGTCTCAAAAGGAGAGGTTTGTGAAATGCATTTTATAGAATCATGGAATTATAAAGGTTGGGAGAGACCTCTGTCATCAACTCCAAACATCAACACAGCACTGCCAAGTCCACCAGCACTATCTACAAATTTATTCCAACACTTCCGGGGATGTCAGTTTCACCATTTCCCTGGGCAGCCTGTTCCAGGGCTTACCTGCTCTGTCAGCAAAGAAGATTTTCCTGATAACCAATCAAAAACACTTTTGGTGCAACTTGAGGCCATTTCCTCTCATCCTGTTGCTTGTTACTTGTAAGGGAGAAGGGAGGCTGACCCTCACCTTGCTCCAGCCTCCTTTCAAGTAGTTGTAGAATGTGAGGTCTTCCTCAAGTCTCCTTTTCTCCAGGCTAAACAAGCCCAGTTCCCACAGCTGCACCTCAGAAGACCTGTGATTTCATTAGTTGAAAGTTGACAATAGTGCTTTAAATTGTTCCAGCTGATTTACTTTTTAATATAAGTTGAAATGTATTTTTCATTTTTGAACTTGTACTAATTTCACTCTACCCAGGTAATTCACCAGTACAGCCCTTACTACTTTATAAATCATTCCTTTATCACTACCTCAGGCAGACAGAATGTCTCCAGCTTCAGTAATGGAGGGAGATGAGCAGAGGAGGGGAAAATCTATCTCTCTTAATTTAAATGAACAAATTATTCTCTGAGGTAGAACAGGAAGTCACTTGAAATCCTGAGACTTATTTCAACAAGATGTGGTTCATAATTATAGTGGAGTACTTTGATTACCATAGACTGTGTTAAGAGTGCAGTACTTGAAAGGAGCCTGCAGGATAGCTGGGGAAGAACTTTTACAAAGGTATGTAGTGATAGAATATGGAGTAATGGCTTTTATCTAGAAGAAGCTAGACTTCAATTGAACTTTAAGTCTTCCTTATGAGGTTGGTGAGGCACTGGAACAGGTTGCCCAGAGAAGTTGTAAAGGCTCCAAACCCTGAAGCATTCAAAGCCAGTTTGAATGGGACTTTGAGCAACTTTGTCTAGTGGGAGGTATCCCTACCTGTTGCAGGGAGGTTTGACCTAGATGATCTTTAATGTCCCTTCCAACCCAAGCCCATCTATGAAACTGTTAGATATAAAAAAATGGATAATAGCTAATATGGTATCTAAAGGCCAAATTCTATCAAATCAATCCAATTTACTCCTGTATCAGTGTAACAAGCTTTGTGGCAAAGCACTAATATCATACATTGTCAGCAGGGAGATTTCTGATGTTGTTCCCCACAACATTTTTCATCAGCATATTTATATAAACAAAACTGCATGATAAGTGCATTCCTGTTCTGAAAGCCCTTATGCAGAGAGTAACCTTTATTGATTTGTGTTCAAAATGAAAGATAGATTGAGTAGGACTCTGGAGGGGTTCTGCATCTGATGAAATGTTAAGGTTGTATTCAAGACCTTCCAATGGAATACATGTTACTTCTTCAGTTGGTGCATAGCAGACTGGGAAGGAGAGAGTATGTTAGGAATTTCTTAGTTCTGGTGGGTTTGAGAGAAATTACCACCCAAATAAAATTTATTAGGCCACCTCAGAAGGTTTGGAAGTAAGATAAAGTTCTGTTTTACAGCAGACTAAATTTACAAGCATATATACAAAGTATACTTACATGTATTTTCAATTATATGCAATTTAGACATAGTACAGAAATCAAATCTCCCCCCTGGACATAGAAAGCCCAGAAGGGGCCAATGCTACTTTCTTCTCTCCCCCAAGATAGAAAGACCTCACCTATTACCAGCAAAAGTTTAGTACACAGTGTGGAGGAGTCAGAAAGGTGAAGGAATAGCGACAGAGCCCAGACCCTAAGAGTGTGAAATTGTTTATACATTGCCATTTTATCCTTCTTAGCCAACCAACAAATGACATAGACTTTATCATTATTTTCTTTTTACAACCAATGCTGTAATTTATTTACATTTTGTACTGAACCTGCAGGTAAGTCCTGATTTCTCTTACTGGAATTTTCCAATATGCTTTAAACTACTGCAGTAGTAAAATTCAGGATATAGTTATAAAACCATTTCTTTAGTAGTGTAGAGTGCTGTAGTTGGGAATTACCAGCTGCAGAAATATCTGGGGATAACTAACCCCCTAACACATCTGTGGAAGAGGATATAGGAGCTATATTGTGCATTTTTCTTCGCAACAAAAACAAACGCTCTACCAGTGTGTAGAGAAAGGAGCATGGTTTAAAGGGCTATGGTGGCATTAGGTTGACAGAATTGATGATCTTGGAAGTCTTTTCCAAACAGAAATAATTCTATGATTCTATGATACTACATTTGCTGGTGTCAAAATAATTGGTATGGAAAATAGGAACGTCCATTTTCCACTATATAGAAAGGAGCTACGCAAGCTACTTCATCTAATACCTCAGAAATACAAGTTCTTTTTTTTTGGTATTTATCTTTCTTTCTTTTGAAACAGAGTGACTGGCCAGAAGGATACCACCTTGCTTCAGCCATGAACTTCCGTTTCCCACAGTGTGTTCCTATAAGCCTAAAAACTCTCATCCCAAATGCAAGCAATGAAGCAATACAGCTTATGAGTGATACACTGAACTGGAATCCAAAGAAGAGACCTACAGCAAGTCAGGTTTGAGCATCAAAATGAGTAACAATAAGATTGAATTTTCTTACACTGTTAAAAGAAAAAATAGGGATGCAGAAACCAGTTGATTGCCATAATACTGGTGGCCAGAGAATTGTCTCTGTTTTGAACACTTTGGTGGGAATGAGACTGGAGAGGAAGTTCTAAAACTAGCTCAGCAGACATCGTAAACTCTTTATTTGGTTCTGCAGTATTGGCTTCTGTGTTGGCATATTTTGAAACTTTTTTTACATAGAATCATAGAATGGTAAGGTTGGAAGGGACCTCAAGAATCATCTAGTTCCAACCCCCTGGCATATCCAGGGACACCTCCCACTGGTACAGGTTACTCAAGGCCTCATCCAACCTGGCCTTGAACACCTCCAGGGAGGGAACATCCACAACCTCCCTGGGCAACCTGTTCCAGTGCCTCACCACCCTCACTGTAAAGAACTTCCTCCTAACATCCAGTCTAAACCTCCCCTCTGCCAGTTTAAGCCCATTGCCCCTTGTCCTGTCATTGCAAGACCTTGTCAATAATCCCTCCCCAGCCTTCCTGTAGGCCCCCTTCAGATACTGGAAGGCTACTATCAGGTCCCCTCGAAGCCTTCTCTTCTCCAGGCTGAAGAGCCCCAACTCTCTCAGCCTGTCCTCATAGGAGAGCTGCTGCAGTCCTCTGATCATCTTCATGGCCCTCCTCTGGACCCGCTCCAACACTTTCATGCCCTTTCATGTCACATGATAGAGAGAAATCTGAACTCCAGTTCCTGAATCATAACTCTCTGTCACTTTTTCAGCCTCCTTTTTCCTCCTGCATCTGTATAAAGGGGGAATATTGAAAATTAAGCTTTGCTTCTTGTGAACTGTTTTTCTTTGGAGAAAGGGTGTAAACTGTGCTAAATGGTAAGGAAAGAGTCTTGTGAAGCATATTGCACTAGGTCACAAAGGTCACAGGTTTTCTCCAAGTTAATTTTAAAAAACCTATTTCAAGTATCAAAGATGGTTGTATTCTATTGATTTATCACAGGATGTTAGAGGCTGGAAGGGACTTCAAGAGATCATCTAGTCCAACCCCCCATGCTAGAGTAGGATCACCTATAGCAGCTCACACTGGAACAGATCCAGGCAGGTCTCGAATGTCTCCAGAGAAGGAGACTACACAACCTGCCCTGGGATTTATTGTTTTCTTCAGTAAGCGTACCTAATGCACTTCTGTTTAGATGGAATACAACTGGGGAAAAAAAGAACACATATTGCAGGTTATTCCAAGTGGATGTAATGGAAGTGATTCAGAAGTGGTTAAGCAGATGGTACCAAGCAAAGCAGCCATTTTTCTCCACTTTATCAAGCATAGCTGTGGTTACAATGACTAGCTGTAGACCAGTGCTATCTGTCTCTACACAGAAAACTGTGTGATGCTTTATAAAAGCAAATAGCCAGCTTTTTGCCCAAGTGAGTTGTCAAGGAAGCAGCTGCAGCAGTTCTCAGAGCCAAAAGGAGAAATTAATGCATCCACATGTCTGTGCATATGATGGCAGCAATTCTCAAGTGCAGCTGAGGCAAAACATCTTTTGGAGACTAACAAAGAGCAAGATCCTACTGAAGAGGAGTAGCAGAGTGTGTTATTTTGACAGAGGAGGAGCTGTGTTGGTAAGGTATGCCTATGCTGTGTGGGCATGAAAATTTCAGAGGAACAGATAGAAATACACATCTGCCTGAAGACAGAAACTGAAGTTTCCTTATAAGTACCATGAAGGCACAGCAAGCACAGTGAAGGTAGTTAAAACAAAAGTGGGGAATGCTAGTGATAAGAAAAGGAAGGAGAATATTCATTTACGTTCTCTAATTGTAACATTCATACGTTAATATTAAATGGCAATCACAACACTTCTGTGTTGCCAAAATGTAGTTAGCAGTGGAAACATAATAAACATAATAAGGCAGGTGGTAAAATGGAGAGAACCTGATCTGCTGTATTGGTGGAGGTAGAGAATAGAGACCCACACAGAACTGAAGACAAGGTTCACTGATGAATTAGCAACCTTGGGAGCATGTGAGAACGGCCAGGTGAGAACTGGAACTTCTCCCTACAGAAAGGTGGCAAGACCTTTAGATTAACTGAAAGGTGTCTACCTATGCTAATCCATGCAATATGGAAACAGATAGGAGGAGCTGGAAGGCATTGTCAGGGAAATGATGATATAGCAGCCGTGACAGAAATATGGTGAAATGTCTCATACCTGAGCATTCACATGACTGGAGTGCTATAAATCAATGATTACAAACTCTGCAGAAGGGACAGGCAAGGAAGGAGAAGGAGTGGCATGGCCCTGTATGGCAGTGTGTTTTGATTGTATTGAGGTTAATGATGGTGATGATAGAGTTGAGTGTTTGTGGGTAAGAATCAGGGGGAAAGCAAACAAGGCAGATATCCTGGTGGGAGTCTGTTATAGACCATCCAACAGATAAAACATTCTTTAGACATTTGGCAGAAGTCTGGCAATAGCTTGTTCTTATGGGGGACTTCAGCTTCCCTGATGTCTGCTGCAAATACAGTGCAGCATGCCTAAAGTCCAGGGTCATAAGTTTGGAATATGTCCTGTTTGCCCTGAATGTCTTAAGTTCTGTTCCTTCATGGTCACCACAAACTGGCACAATGGAAGGAAAACAACTGGCAGTTCAGAAGTAAATCCATCTGGGCTGCTGAATTGTGGCAAGATGATGCTGCTCCAGAAGAGATGTTGGTTGTCAAAGTATGTTTTGCAGATGCTTGTCTACCCAAGAGTCAAGCCACTGGAGAACATCGAAACCACCAGCAGGTAGATGAAGCTGCTAAGATCAAAGTGGCTTAGGTGGATCTGGACTGGCAACAAGGTTGAATTATTTCTAGCTTGGTGGGGCCCACAATATCTCAGGCCATCAAGGCAGGGATGTGACATACAGATGGCTCGAGATCAAGGCGTGGACTTAACCTGTGTAATAGTGTCCATGGCTATCCGTGAATTTGAAATGTGTTGCTGTTAAACAGGCCAAGCAAGTAAAGCATTTGTGGTAAAATGGGCAATGGCTGAAAGAGATACATGAGGAAACCTGACAGTTTGCACGAACCTATTATATGCTTACAGTGGTACAAACAACCACTTGATGGCTGGAAAGCTATTCAGTGCCCTGTGCCACTGTGTGGAGCATCATCCTGGGCCTTGAAAAGCAAGTCTTACGGTGATGTGGCACCCCAGAAAGAATAGAGTCAGATAATGGGACTCATTTGCAAGATGGCCTTATAGACACTTAGGCCAAGGAGCATGGCATTGAGTGGGTGTATCACATCCCCTTATCACGCACCAGCTGCTGGCAAGGTCAAAAGTTACAATGGCCTACTGAAAACTATCCAGAGAACAGTGGAAGGAGGGACCTTTAAAAACTGAGATGCACATCTAGCACATGGCAGTTATCTGGTTAACACAACACCAGAGGATCTGCTGGCCCTGCCCAATCCAAACTGCCACACACTGTAGGAGGAGATAGAGTTCCCATAGTACACGTGAAGAATATCCTAAGGAGAAAAGTCTGGGGTTAGTCCTGCTCCAGGTAAAGGCAAACTCACACATGGGCTTGCTTTTGACCAGGGACCTGGGTGTACCTGGTGGATGATGTGGAAGGGTGGAAAAGTCTGATGTGTACTACAAAGTGATCTCACTTTGGATGAGAACAGACCATAAATGATGTATGTTGTGTGATGTTAATTGCTGCTGAGCATGATGTAGATGATACAGCACAAGGAGTGGAGAATGTATTGGTTTAAACTGGCCCCACTAAAAGGGATGAGGGACAGGACTATCCCCTGCCTCACAGTGGTGCAGTGTAAGCTGAGTTGTTAGTTATGCCATGTTAACATCATGCTCACCGCATGGCAGGAAGGCGTTGACCAGAACTTATGGAACTTGAAGAATATTTTATAGCTCGTAAATTTTCCTTTTCTGGGCTTTTTGTGGTTTTTCACCCCAGCTTCTGGGCAGGGGTCCACCCCTGTTTTTGCTGGTTTCAGTTTTGCAGACACTTCCCTTGCTGCTGTATACACTGGGTTTTTTGTTTTCTTAACCCTGCAATAAAGTAGTAAATTGTCCTTATCTCAACTAACTTCTCTGCCTCCTGGCTCCTATTCCCCCTGGCCCACCTGGAAGAGAAGGGTGGGGAGGAGAGGCTGCTCTGTTGTGAGTGGACTGCTAGGGCTCAGGTGCCAGCTGAGTTAAAACCAAGACAGTAGTTAAATTCAGTTGGCAGCTGTTCACTAGTGGTGTTCCCCAGGGCTCAGTATTGGGGCCACTCCTGTATAGTATCTTTGTCAATGATCTGGAGGAGGGAATTGAGTGCACACCCAGGACGTTAGCAGATGACACTAAACTGGGTGGAAGTGTTGGTCTACTTGAGGGTTAGAAAGCTCTGCAGAGGGTTCTGGACAGGCTAGATCAATGAGCCAAGGTCAGTTCTATGAGGTTTAATAAGGCCAAGTGCCAGGTGCTACACTTGGGTCACAAGCCCAAGCAATATTACAGGCTTGGGGAAGAGTGCCTGGAAAGCAGCCCAGTGGAAAAGGATCTGGGGTGCTGGTGGATGACCAGCTGGATATGAGCCAGTAGTGTGCCCAGATGGCCAAGAAGGCCAGCATCCTGGCCTGTATCAGGAATAGTCTGGCCAGCAGGAGTAGGGAAGAGATCAGGCCCTTGCAGTTGGCACTGGTGAGGTCGCACCTTAAATACTGTTCAGTTTTGGGTCCCTCACTACAAGAAAGGAATTGAGTTGCTGGATTGTGTTCAGAGAAGAGGAATAAAGCTGGTGAAGGACCTTGAACACAAGTCTTAGAAACAGCAGCTGAGGAAATAGGAATTGTTTCATCTGGAGAAGGGGAGGCTGAGGGGAGACTTCATTGCTTTCTACAACTCCCTGAAAAGAGATTGGAGTGAGGTGAGTGTCAGTCTCTTCCCCCTAGTATCAAGTAATAGGACAAGGGGAAATAGCCTGAAATTGCACCAGGGAAGGCTCTGATTGGACATAAGGAATAATTTCTTTACTGAAAGAGTGGTCAGGCATTGGAAGAGATTGCCCAGGGAGACATTAAAAAAACATGTAGACTCGGCACTTCGAGACATGGTTGGATGGCTGTGATGGTGTTAGGTTGACAGTTGGACTTGATCTTGGAGGTCTTTCCCAACCAAATAAACTCTGTGTATCTATTAGATCATTGAGTCCACCTGTTAATACTCCCAAGTCCTTTGTGATCTCATTATGTGTCCTTCTTGCATCTGTGCTGTAGAACTTGCTCAAATGATTGAGAAACCTGCTTAGTTTCTTTATGAGGTTTCCAAAGTCAACCTTTTGAAGTTAATGTATTATATCTTCTCCTTCAGGCTTTGAAGTACCCTTACTTCCAAGTTGGTCAAGTTTTAGGACCTCCTCCACAGCATCTGGAGAAGCAGGCTCCTGTTAAACCAGTTCATCCAACAGAACCAAAGCCAGCTTTACCTAAACTGGAACCTATATCCAAGCCAGAACCTCTGTCTTCACCTGATGTACCAGACAAAACACAGCCACAGCCCCTGTCAAAGGTTAACCACCAGCCTCTTCAGCAAATTCATCTGCCTCAGAATACAGCTAACCAGCAAGTACCAAAGCAGCAGCAGCCACAGACACAACCACTTTTTCCAACTATTGTTAAAAACTCATCACCAGTAAGTTTTCTTCAATAAACACTGAGGTGGTCGTAGTAAAATTTGACTAAAATTTGTATTCAGCCAGGCAATCCCTTGAAAACTGACATACCTTTTTTTATTAGAGGAAATACAGATAATTAGGGACTAACAGTTCAGAAAAAAATATTGTTAGTATGCAAAAGAGAAGTGGAAAGGGAGAACTTCACTTGAAGAAAAATACCGAAGAAAGTTCATCCCATTCTTACAAGAATTTTAACAAAGAAGCAAGATGAATGTTAACATTTGTGTGGTAATCTTCATTTTGCTTTCCACCTATTCTCCTTGAGAAGTCCATTTCAAATAAATGAAATGGTATTCAGAAAATACTGGAAAACAAACTACAGTCAGATGAAAGAACAGCTTTCAAGTCTTATAATTTCTTTGGAAGAGGTTGTTAAGGAAAGGATTGAGGAACTTTTTATTTGTGGTATTTACTTTGCAACCCCAACATGACTACCATAAATGTTCTGCACCACCATGCCCTGCTTTTTTGCACTTATCTGCCACCATTGAGAACCTAAGTTCAGCAGGATACCAGTAGTAGAGGCTGAGCACTGAACTGGGTCTGCAGACAAAGTAACTTCACTACTAAAAGCAGATTTGAGCAATTGAAGGATGACAGTCTGGTAGATCAACAAATATCTACTGGTAATTAAATTTTGTGCTTTAAGTGATTCTGAGACTATGACCCAAATAAGCACAACACAATGAGGAAAAACTTCCCTCAAGTAGTAGTGAGGAAGTGAATTAGGTACAAAATACAAGATTTTAGAATTGAAGCTTTTATTTTTCCTGTTTAGAAACCAGCAGCTATTGGCCCTCAGAATGGTGCAGCACGTCCTAAAAGCTGCAGAAGACGATGGGGTCAGACTTTGGTAAAGGGTATGGATAGCTGGGATGACTTGGATGACACTGAATTTGGAATGTCATGTTCAAAGAAGCCTAGCATTGCACTGTTGAAAGAAAAGAAAAACAAGGAATTTCCTTTTGGGTAAGTCCTGTTGAAGTAAACAGCATCCAGTAAATGTATAGATTGCCTAAGACAAATATGCTAAAACTTAAGTCACTGAAATGCTGCCAGAATGCAAATAACAGTATGAACAGAGACCAAGCTTTGGGTGTGGTGTTGATACAGCACCAGTGATGCCCAAACTGAATCAGATTTGCTTTTATTCCATAGTGCTGGATATACTTTTTTTCTTCAGAACCCCAGGTGAGACTCTCGCAGAATCACAGAAACATTCCAGTTGGAAAAGACCCCCAGGACCACCAAGTCCAACCATTATCCCTACTCTAATAAGTTCACTCTTAAACCGTATCCCCAAGCACCACATCCAGATGACCTTTCAACACATCCAGGGTTGGTGACTCAACCACCTCCCTGGGCAGCCCATTCCAGTGTCTGACCACTCTTGCTGTGAAAAAATTTTTTCCTCATGTCCAGTCTAAAGCCACTCAGTCACAGCTTGAGGCCATTTCCCCTTGTTCTATCACTAATTACCTGTGAGAAGAGACCAGCACCAACCTCTCCACAACATCCTGTCAGATAGCTGTAGACAGTGATGAGGTCTCTCCTCAGCCTCCTTTTTATCAAACTAACCAGCCCCAGCTCCTTCAGTCACTCTTCATGAGATTTATTCTCCAGGTCCTTCCCCAGCTTTGTTGCCCTCCTCTGCACTCACTCCAGCACCTCCACATCTCTCTTGTATTGAGCTGAACACAATACTTGAGGTGTGGCCTCATCAGAGCTGAGTACAAGGGGACAATCACCTTCCTATCACTGCTGGACACAGCATTTCTAATCCAAGCCAGGATGCCATTGGTTTTCTTTGCTACCTGGGCACACACTTCTCACAAGGCATGAGTTTTGGCTGTTAACTTAGGTGGGAATACATTCTACTGAAGAAAGGAGAGCAAGAGAAGAGCAGTCTACTCTTCAGGTTAGGGTCAGTTTGTGGTAGTTTGAGCTGAAGTTGTTTGTCACATTGTTTTGAACATTTTTGTTTTTCAGTTTGCCAGAACCAAAGGCTTCATGCTGTATCCAGCCAGGAGGGGAAAATAAGGTTCTGATGAGAAATGATTCTGGAAGATCAAATACATCAGCAAAACAGTACTATCTAAGACAATCAAGATATCTGCCTGGTAAGGGTAAAACCCAATACATATGAGAAACACAAGCTGTAAACAGTCTATATATAGGATATTTCAACTTCACATTTCACACTGGAAAAATTTGCTGTTCATAACCAGGCTCCATTTTCAAGTTTTGGACTATCCCAGAACATCTCATCATATTTGATGCAGAAATTCCTGATTCTGTAGATATGGAAGGAAGCTCAACATTGCTTCTACACCATAGAAGTTCACAGGCCCTCTTAGGACCAGTAATGTATAAAACTTTCAGTAATGTGAACTCAACACTTCCTGCATTCCTAGGAATGCATCCTGATTGACTCATAAGCAAGTGTATCAGAGGACTAAAGAAACTACCCATATATAGTTTTATATATATCAAGAGAGAGAAATACAAAAAACATAGTTTTAAGTTTTGTAATGCCCTGAGTTTCAGGGGGGTTTTAGAATCATAGAATAGTAAGATTAGAAGGGACCTCAAGGATCATCTAGTTCCAACCCCCTACCATAGGCAGGGACACCTCCCACTAGTACAGGTCACTCAAGGCCTCATCCAACCTGGCCTTGAACCCCTCCAGGGAGGGAGCAGCCACAACCTCCCTGGGCAACCTGTGCCAGTGCCTCACCACTCTCGCTGTAAAGAACTTCCTCCTAACATCCAGTCTAAATCTCCCCTCTACCAGTTCAAACCCATTGCCCCTTGTCCTGTCATTACAAAACCCTGTAAATAGTCCCTCCCCAGCCTTCCTGTAGACCCCCTTCAGATACTGGAAGGCTACTCTAAGGTCTCCTCGAAGCCTTCTTTTTTTTTTTTTTTGTTTTTGAACTTAAAGACTTAATCTTCTTGGTAGGAAGTGTTGAGGAATATCAGACACTCACACTGGTAGGAATTCACATCCTCCCTTCCCAAGGCAGTCATGCTCTTGAAAAATAGATAGCTTAGTCTAAATCTGGTGTTTCTTACTCTATGTATTTCTTACCATCTTTTAAGCTCCTTTTTAACATCTCTTTGCTTTTAGTATGAGTTTTCAATGACAAAAGCAGAGATGTAAAAAAATAATTCATTTCAGCATTTTAGTGCTCCAAGGAGCCTATTTATTCTTTATCAACATTAACTTCAGTTCTGTTACCATTAGATCTGGGAGCTGTTTTCATGCTATGTAATCCTATTAACTCTTCTAATGCTTGTGACATGCTGAAGTAACAAGAACCTCTTTGCTCTACTTCTTAACTTATCCCTTGAAGAAGGGATAATTTATTTTCAGCCTTCAGAACCCTAGTTTGGATAGGTATTTTTTAGATGTGTTGATTGTTTTGATAATCTCATTATTGATATTTTTGACTGTGTTTTTATAGCAAGCAAGTAACAGTACTGAAAGGCTTTTACAAGTTGACTTGAAAGAATAGAATTGTTCTTAAATCACTGCCTCTATCTTTTGTAGTTTGGTACAATCTTGGAATAGTTTGGGTTAGAAGGGACCTTTAAAGGTCATGTAGTCCAACGCCCTGCAGTGAGCAGGGACATCTTCATCTAGATCAGGTTGCTCACAGCCCCATCTAACCTGACCTGGAATGGTTCTGGGGATAGGGCATCTACTGCCTCTCTGGGCAACTTGTGCCAGTGTTTACCCTGTGTAACCTGATCTAAAATGGTTGCAGGGATGAGGGCATCTACTGCTTCTTTGGGCAACTTTGTGATCTTTTGAGGCTGGGTGCCTTTAAGAAAACCAGAGTTCCTTAAGGTCTTCTAGAAGGGGCCAGATAGGTCCAGGGGGAGGGAACCAGAAATTGTATTTCATTCCCCTAATTCCTGCTTCCCTATGAAACTAGCTGCAGAGTCAGCATCTGCCCCTTCTCTTCTCCCTTCCTTAATGGCCCAGGCTACCTTATTTCAGGTTTGGCGTGGGGGAGGTTTGCAGCCTGGCTAGGCCATGGCAAAGCTAATTTTTACTTCATCATTTGGGCCTGGGTAGGGAAGTATGAAGAGAGGAGGGAGGGCATTTGAGGCCTGGAGAACTGAGGCCTGGTTGGGGGTGGTTTTTTTGAAGGTTTTGTCATAATGAGATTGTCATAATCTCAAGTTGCAGGGCTGGGTCAAGACTGACTCTGAATTTGTGCGTTTTGTATTGTTCTAAATACATGTGAATGGTACTTTCACTTTAGATTTCTAGTTGCATCCTGTGTCTGGAGCATTCTTTTACCCCTTTTGGAAGAGGCAGAAGAGCTTTTGTCCACTCAAACAAAGATGAACTTGTACCAGTGTTTCACCACTTCCTTAGATCTAGTCTAAATGTCCACTCTTTTAGTTTAAAAGCATCAGCCCTTGTCCTGTCACAATGGGAGAATCGGTGGACATTGTTCTTTTACATGAGAGGTGTTCACATTATACCACAAGGAGTTCATTTGGCTAAATTATGTTTGAAAATCTAGAACTTTTCTGTAATTTGTCTTTTCAGGTGTAAACCCAAAAAGTGTCTCTTTAGCAACAGTCAGTAAAGAAGGATCCCATGGAACCTGGAACAACCAGTTGTTTTCTAAACCGCTGGCACATACTGGAGGAGTGACTTTCAACAGAAACACTACAGGTAGAAGTGTCACTACAGATGTCACATTGTATCTCATCCTACTTCAGTTAATTTAGTAAAGACCATCTGATTTATTCTGTTTATTTTAATTCTGTTACAGGATTAGATTCTAGACTAACTTTCACCTTTTTTTTTTTCATTTTAATAACAGACTTAAAATAACTTCTTTGTATATAAACTGTTTGGCTTTCAGAGTATAAAGCAAGTTTAGACCAGCCCCTGTTACAGTGTTCTGTCAAGATAAGTTGTGTCCATAATACTCTTATACCATTATTTTGCCAACCTAATTTAGTTTGACGTGCTTACTGCCTGGTCAGTGTGCCATGGCATGCTCTCCAACAGCAGTCTTACATATGAGAACAAGTGTGGTGCCTAATGTGTAATAGAAGTACTGCCCAATGTTCTAAACATGTCTTTTAACAATCCACTAGCCTTGCCCTAAACACTTTGCAGCATAAGGAGCAGCTGAGGGAACTCAAATTGTTTAGCCTGGAGAAAATAAGGCTCAAGGGAGACCTTACTTTCTACAACTACCTAAAAGGAGATTAGAATAGGGTGGGGGTCAGTCTCTTCTCCCAGCAACAGGATGAGAGAAAATGGCCACAGTTTGCACCAGGAGAGGTTTGGGTTGGATATTAGGAGAAGCTGGATATTAGGGAACAAGCTGCCCAGGGAAGTGGTGAAGTCCCTGAAGAGATTTAAAAGAAATGGCTGAGGGACATGATTTAGTGGTGACCTGGCAGTGTTGGGTTAACAGCTGGACTTGATCTTGGAGGTCTCTTTCAATCAAAACAATTCTGTGATTCTATGAAACCTTCCCTTATCTTCAGCAAGGAACTTGGGAGTCATGTGCCTTACACTGTATTATCAGCATTTTATGGAGTGAAGACCAAAACTAGATAAGTGCCTTATTTAAGATTTCACTGAGGAAAGTGAAATCCACACTAAAATCTTTCTTTTGACATGAATCAGGCCCTGTACTGTAAGTGCAGTGTCCCACAACCCTGTTTACAGGAGGTTGCATTGTTAACAACTTTGCAGCCATTGTCCATCTAATGTGAGACACTTCCAAATATTTTAATGGTGATAAACCACTTAGTCTTGTACCAGAAGAATTTCAGAAGGTTTGTTTACACACAGAAGCTCTTCTGCTTAACAGTAGCCATTCTGCAGGGGCAACAAACCTGACTTTTCCCTCCAAAAGTCAGTTGAGCTGTATGTTGTTTATTTGATAGCATGTGAAAGATTTTAGGAAGTGGAAAAAAATAACATCACCTACCAGGATTTTGATGGACTAGAACAGACTTGTTTAAGCAGTCACCATATGTACCTTTTTGCTTTTTGAAATAGTAGTACCTGGGTTCCTCAGATTTAATTAAGGTAGTCATAAAATAATCTTGCAAGGCAATTAGACACGGAGAGCCAATGAGCTGTTTCCAAAAAGAGGCACACAATGAAACCAGCATAGCTGGAGCACAGATGATGGAAATACCACACAGGTAAATGATGTGTGTTTTCCTTACTCATAGTGACAGGATTGGAAGTTGACACTCTGCTGTTGACTGTTGAAATAACTATGTTTAGTTTATTTGCTTTTCTTTTTTTCCCTTCATGTATAACACTGTCCTAAGGTGAAACAAGAGCAAACACTTAAAAAATGCTTTATTTATGAAGAACTGCAAGGTTGTGTCAGCTTTGCAGATATGCCTGAGTGCTTAAACTTGTTATTTTGGTATTTGTGTGACTGGAATGTGATTGTATTGTTGGTCAATCACATCTTTATTCCATTAATAGAAAGGACTTTGTGAAGTAACTAGTTAGAGTAACATTTCCTGCTTGGTGAAATAAGAATGAGACATTTTAGTTATAAAAACACAGAATCACAGTGGTGGATGTTGGAAGTGACCACTGGAGATCTAGTCCACTCCCCTTGCTAAGGCAGGTTCACCTACAGCAGGTTGGTTTTTTTTTTCTCTTGCTTGTGTTGTTTTCCTTCATTTCTTTTACACCACTTAGCCAGATGCTTCACAAACTCTTTCAAAAGCTCTGTCTTTCCAACTTTTTTCTTCCTTTCATTCTTCTTGCCTACAGATGAGAACTTAATTATACCTATTGAAAAGCTATCATGCAGAGAAAGGTTGAATGAAAAATTAGAGGATCCAAAAGGTAATTTATGGCAATTATAGCCCATTTCTTTGCACAATCATGTTTTAAATGTTCTTGCAAAAATTGCACTTCTAATGATTCCAGATGATCATGTACTTCATCCATAGTTGCAGTCTTTTTTTGCAAACCTTGCTATCTTCATTGTAACTTCTTCTGGATTCGTGGCACATCTTGTGCTTTAAAAGAGAGAGAATATTTGATTACCCTAATTATAACTCACAGCATGTCACTGCACTGTTGCTGGTTCATGGTGAAGCAGCAATACTAAAGCAGGAGCATCTCTCCTGAAGGACTGCTTGTTCCTAACATCACCTGAGACTTGTGCCCCTGACTGCATTCTGATTTTCCAGTTATCCTGTACTGTGTACTGTATTTGCAGATATTTTAGTGCATTTACCTTAGTATAAGAGGGTGGAAACTCAGATTTCCAGGCAGCTTAATTTGTGTCTAAACACAGATTGTACAACTGCTATAAAAGCTGCTCTCCCACCATTTCTGCCTTGTCTGGTGTGACCTGCCCATGTGATAAGTCTTACTGCAACTGAAATGATCACAGAAGAGTTGGGAGTGTTGTTTATAGAGGAAATCTCTGAGGCTAGAGATTTAGGAGACAGAAAAACTGTCAAATCAGATACTGTGTGTTTTACTGTAACTACTGTTGAAACCATGCTGAAGATTACAGTAATAAAAATGCTCACACTTGATAAAGATCAAATTTAAACTACTGTGTGGGTCCATGTAGTTCACAAATTTAATACTACTAAATACAGAATCACACCACTAGCAAGAAGCATTCTTCTCTGGACATTGTGCCAGCACAGTTTTAACACTGTCCCAAGTGATGAAAGACATGGAAAAGGTAAGATACTTTTTTGGAGCAGGGAGTCTAAGTACCTTCAGTACCAATTTTGTGTCAGTGCACAATGCTTCTCAGCTACCACTTGTCATGTCAACATTCCCAAGGTATTGCAACTTTAAAGAAAGGTCTGGACCAAAAGTAGGCACAACAGAATTATAACCAGGGTTAAAGAAAGTGAGTCTGACTTTTAAAGCAGGCCTTTAACTGTGGAACCAGTGAAGTCCACTTAAAGTGGTGCACCACTTCCCACAAGAGAAGTTTGGTTTAATTGTTTTAGGTAGGTTTAGACCAAACATGTTAAGCACAAGAGTACTCTTGAGAACTAGTTTTCAAATCCTGCAAGGCTTAAACCAGCTTCTAGTAAAGCAAGTAGCTGTAAGCAAAAGATAAGATCCTACATTGCTCTAAAAGTTGGTGTAAACCTTTCTATGTGGTCTTAAGTTTAATGAAAAGTACTAATGAAATATTCACCCTGCTCTGTCTTTATTCCTGCTGAATTGCTTATTAGCTGTAATGGAACTGCAACTTAGTGAGTCTGTTAAGTGCTGTGATGAATCAAACTAATACACCAAGCAAAAAATTAATACCCTTTTTTCAGTAGACAAGCACTAGGGAGTTTTCAAAGAACACTCATACTAAGTACTCTTGTAGTGTTGCAAATGTATTTGGAAATGTCTATTAAAAGGTAGCATGGTTTTTCTGAATGCAAGTGAAAATAACTAAAACTGTGTTCAACAGGAAATCCTGGCTTTGTGAGTGGTGCTGCTTACAACCCATCAGGAGCATATATCCCTTCCTTTCACAAAAAAGAAGCTGGACCAGCAGGACAGCGGATACAGCTAGCTCCTCTTGGTGCACCTATATCAGGTAAGGAACATCCTTTTGCCATGAACAATCAGAATGTTTGCTTCTGATACACATTTCTCATGTTTCCTAAAAGATTTAGTAACCCTTGGTAAGGTTTTCCTCAGTAAAATTCCTGGGCATAAATTGTTGTTAACACCAATGAATTGAATGCAGGTGTCTAGAGGAGTCCTAGAAGCTAGAGAGACTACTGCTATTTTTATTTGTTAGATAAAGGTGGAAACTTTTTGTAATCTCCAGACGTGTTCCAGCAACTCAATGTCCTTCCTGTAGTGAGGGACCCAAAACTGAACTCAGTATTTGAGGTGTAGCCTCATTACTGCCAAATATGGGGGCACAATCCATTCCCTGCTCCTGCTGGCCTCANCACTTCTAATGATTCCAGATGATCATGTACTTCATCCATAGTTGCAGTCTTTTTTTGCAAACCTTGCTATCTTCATTGTAACTTCTTCTGGATTCGTGGCACATCTTGTGCTTTAAAAGAGAGAGAATATTTGATTACCCTAATTATAACTCACAGCATGTCACTGCACTGTTGCTGGTTCATGGTGAAGCAGCAATACTAAAGCAGGAGCATCTCTCCTGAAGGACTGCTTGTTCCTAACATCACCTGAGACTTGTGCCCCTGACTGCATTCTGATTTTCCAGTTATCCTGTACTGTGTACTGTATTTGCAGATATTTTAGTGCATTTACCTTAGTATAAGAGGGTGGAAACTCAGATTTCCAGGCAGCTTAATTTGTGTCTAAACACAGATTGTACAACTGCTATAAAAGCTGCTCTCCCACCATTTCTGCCTTGTCTGGTGTGACCTGCCCATGTGATAAGTCTTACTGCAACTGAAATGATCACAGAAGAGTTGGGAGTGTTGTTTATAGAGGAAATCTCTGAGGCTAGAGATTTAGGAGACAGAAAAACTGTCAAATCAGATACTGTGTGTTTTACTGTAACTACTGTTGAAACCATGCTGAAGATTACAGTAATAAAAATGCTCACACTTGATAAAGATCAAATTTAAACTACTGTGTGGGTCCATGTAGTTCACAAATTTAATACTACTAAATACAGAATCACACCACTAGCAAGAAGCATTCTTCTCTGGACATTGTGCCAGCACAGTTTTAACACTGTCCCAAGTGATGAAAGACATGGAAAAGGTAAGATACTTTTTTGGAGCAGGGAGTCTAAGTACCTTCAGTACCAATTTTGTGTCAGTGCACAATGCTTCTCAGCTACCACTTGTCATGTCAACATTCCCAAGGTATTGCAGCTTTAAAGAAAGGTCTGGACCAAAAGTAAGCACAACAGAATTATAACCAGGGTTAAAGAAAGTGGGTCTGACTTTTAAAGCAGGCCTTTAACTGTGGAACCAGTGAAGTCCACTTAAAGTGGTGCACCACTTCCCACAAGAGAAGTTTGGTTTAATTGTTTTAGGTAGGTTTAGACCAAACATGTTAAGCACAAGAGTACTCTTGAGAACTAGTTTTCAAATCCTGCAAGGCTTAAACCAGCTTCTAGTAAAGCAAGTAGCTGTAAGCAAAAGATAAGATCCTACATTGCTCTAAAAGTTGGTGTAAACCTTTCTATGTGGTCTTAAGTTTAATGAAAAGTACTAATGAAATATTCACCCTGCTCTGTCTTTATTCCTGCTGAATTGCTTATTAGCTGTAATGGAACTGCAACTTAGTGAGTCTGTTAAGTGCTGTGATGAATCAAACTAATACACCAAGCAAAAAATTAATACCCTTTTTTCAGTAGACAAGCACTAGGGAGTTTTCAAAGAACACTCATACTAAGTACTCTTGTAGTGTTGCAAATGTATTTGGAAATGTCTATTAAAAGGTAGCATGGTTTTTCTGAATGCAAGTGAAAATAACTAAAACTGTGTTCAACAGGAAATCCTGGCTTTGTGAGTGGTGCTGCTTACAACCCATCAGGAGCATATATCCCTTCCTTTCACAAAAAAGAAGCTGGACCAGCAGGACAGCGAATACAGCTAGCTCCTCTTGGTGCACCTATATCAGGTAAGGAACATCCTTTTGCCATGAACAATCAGAATGTTTGCTTCTGATACACATTTCTCATGTTTCCTAAAAGATTTAGTAACCCTTGGTAAGGTTTTCCTCAGTAAAATTCCTGGGCATAAATTGTTGTTAACACCAATAAATTGAATGCAGGTGTCTAGAGGAGTCCTGGAAGCTAGAGAGACTACTGCTATTTTTATTTGTTAGATAAAGGTGGAAACTTTTTGTAATCTCCAGACGTGTTCCAGCAACTCAATGTCCTTCCTGTAGTGAGGGACCCAAAACTGAACTCAATATTTGAGGTGTAGCCTCATTACTGCCAAATACAGGGGCACAATCCATTCCCTGCTCCTGCTGGCCTCATTATTCCTGATGCAGGCCAGGGTGCTGTTTGCCTTCTTGGCCGCCTGAGCACACTGCTGGCTCGTGTTCAGACAGCTGTCTACCGACACCCACAGGTCCTTTTCTGGCAGGAAGCTTTCAAGCCCCTTGGCCCCAATGCTGTAGTGTTAGTTGAGTTGTTGTGACCCATCTGCAGCACCTGGCACTTGGCCTTATTAAACCTCACACAACTGACTTTGACCCATCAATCCAGCTTGTCCAGATCCCTTTGCAGAGCCTTCTCACCCTCAAGCTGATCAACACTCCCACTCAATTTAGTGTTATCTGCAAACTTTGTGGGGGTGCACTCAATTTCCTCATCTAGATCATTGGTAAAATGGCCCAATTACTGACCTCAGGGAACACCACTAGTGAGCAGCCAGCAACTGGATTTAACTCACAGTCTAAACCTCCCATGGCACAGTTTGAGGCAATTTCCTCTGATTCTACTGCTTGATACTAAGAATAAAAGACTAATTCCTGCCTCACTACAACCTCTTTTCAGGTAGTTCTAGAGAGCAGTGAGGTCTCTCCTCAGTCTCCTCTTCTCCAGACTAACTCCATTCACTACCACTCTTATGGCTAAACCATCCAGATAGTTTCTAAACCAGAAGCATCATCGAATCACAGAATTGTTTCGGATGGAAGAGACTTCTAAGATTGTTGGGTCCAGATAAACAATGTTCACAGCCTTTCCCCTCATCCACTAAGCAGGTCACTTGTCACAGAAGGAGATCAGGTTCTTCATGCAAGTCTGCCCTTCATGAACCCATGCTGACTGGGCCTGATAACATGGTTGCTTTGCACATGCCACACAATGGCACTCAAGATGACCTGCTCCATGACCTTCCCCAGCACCAAGGATAGACTGACAGATCTGTCATTCCCTGAGCTTTCCTTCTGGCCCTTCTTGTATATGGGTATCACATTTGCCAATCTCCAGTCACCTGGCCTCTGGAAGCGTTCAAACAAGGTGTAGAAGTGTTCAGGTTTTGGCTGGGAGGGAACACCAACCAAGAGAGGCAGCTGAAGCAGCTAATGGGTGTTCAATACCAATGTGACATCATGCCTACTGTATAAAGGAAGGGCTGACCAGGGCAGAGGAGGATGGTACTTGGAGTTCAGACTGTGACTTGGGATGCTTCCTGTTTCTGATGCTTTCTCATTCTTCTGCTTTGGGCTACAGTCCCTTTCTTTCCACTTGTCTTGTTGCGTGCTGCCTTGCTCCAAAACAATACAGTACTAGTTTGTATTTTTCCATTAAGGTCTCCTTAGTTCAACCAATAGGGCATTTGTTTTTCTTTTGCTCCCTGTTCTCCTTCCCATCTGATGCGATATTAATAATCAGTTGTTGTTGTTGTTATTATTATTATTATTATTATTTAGATAGCTAGTAGGAATTGAGAGTCCTTCTGCTGACTTGCTCTCTTTGTAGAATGGATTGGGTCAGAAGGGAACCTCTAAAGGTTGTCTAGTCCAACCTCCCTGCAGTGAGCAGGGACAACTTCAGCTAGATCAGGTTGTTCAGAGCCATATCCAACCTGACCTGCAAGTGACAGGACTAGAGGAAATGGTTTCCAGCTGCACCAGAGGAAGTTCAGGTTGGATGCTAGGAAATACTTCCCCCACAAAGAGGGCTATATAACATTGGAATGGTCTGCCCAGGACATTGGTGGAGTCACTGTCCCTGAGGTGTTTAATCAATGTGTGGACCTAGTGCTTAGCAACATGCTTTAATGCTGACCCTTCAGTGCTGGGTCGAAGGTTGGACTGGATAATCTTTGAGGTCTCTTCCAACCAGATCTTTGTTGTGATTCTGTGTCCAGAGTAACTCTTCTGAGTTGTGATTCTGTGTCCAGAGTAACTCTTCTGAGTTACCTGTTCTTAGGAACTTGCAAGTGACTTGAGATGGAGGGAAGGAAGGAGGTGGCACACACAATATTACATACACTTAGATGTAAGCATAGTCTGAGTTAATCAGAAGCCCACCAGGGAACAATGGTGCTGCACTTCATTATCTTACCAAGTCACTGCTGAAAAAGAACAGGCAGAGTTTTGATTTGTTACACTGTGTGGATCAAGAAGTTCACAGAAGGCCAAAATCTGCAACTATCTCTAGACTGCTGTGAATAATGCAAAATGAAAGGAATTACATATGGGGATCCAAAGAGAAATAAATTCACTGTTAATCTGTAATCAGAAATGGAATATGCATAGTAAAAGTCAGAAAGGCTGACTGGCAGATTGAGGTCAATTAGGAGACTCTTCCATGTCCTGCAGAAGAACAAGAATCCTATTTAGCCTAAGCTCTGCAGACTTGTGTGGGAAGAGAGATAAGACTGAAGCAAATGGCAGGGTTTATCTCCTATCTGTCAATAATTGAACATTAACATTTTTGGTGACCCTTCGCTTTGTATTATCCAAACTGAAATAAGTTACGCCCTTAATTGTTTTTGTATTCTTCATTTGTTCTGTTAAGGTTTTTAATGACATCATTTAAATAATTTAATGTAGTACAAAAATATGTTTATCTGAGGAAAATGCCAAAACTCAACTCAGTCACTCTCTAGAACTCCCCAAAAGGAAGCTGTAGTGAGGTAGGAGTCAATCTGTTCTCCCCAGTAACAAACAACATGGCAAGATAAAATTGCTTCAAGTTGCACCAGGGAAGGTTTAGTCTGGACATGCAAAAAATTTTTACTTCTGAAAGAGTGGTTAAGCCCTGGAACAGGCTGGCCAGGGAAGCAGTCACCATTCCTGCAAGTGCACAGAAAACCTGTAGATGTGGTGCTGAGGGATGTGGTTTACTGATGCACTTGGCAGTGCTGGGTTAATGGTTGGACACAATGATTTTGATGATCTTTTCCAGCCTTACTGATTCTGTCATTCTAAGACACAACTACGAAAGTAGGAGTGGAAGGGGCAGGCTAGACTTGAGGAATGCCATGGAAATAAGGTATAACAGGAGTCTGAATAAGAGAGGTTTCAAATGATTGATTTTAAAGAATTGAAAAAATGGCACAGTTGATGAGGAACATGAAAAAAACCAACAAAGAACCCAAGAGCTATCAGCCCCAGCAGCAAGGCATTTACTCTGATTACATGGACCTTGAGGATGTAGTAACTGTGAACTGTAGAAAGGAGAAATCTGAGTAGGAAGGCTGGGGAATATAGTAATGCATTACTCCCAGTGCCTGAGAGCAGAGGGATGCCTGGTGACTTGGAACAGACCCTACAGAAATCAACGGAGAAACAGGAAATGGAGATGAAGAGGACTCACCACCAGGTACACCAGGAGTTCTCAGCTATACAGGAGGGGAATAGAAGTCATAAAATCCCAAAAGGAATACGAGAGTCTCCATTTTTAAATATTCAACATGGAGAACACTTCCATTCTGTAGCAGCTTTGAAGTTGGAGGTAGTCATAGACATAAGCATCAGTTTTTCCCCTGAATTTCCCTGTGTTCTCAAGAGATTTCTGCAAAAGCAGCATCCTGTAGATGAGAATTACTAATAAGGTACACAAACTACAGGAAGCATTAACCTTATCTGAAACAAAGCATAGGCAGCATATCAGAGACCAAAGCACTTTTCAGTACAAGTCATCTTGAAGCTCTCATTCTCTTATCTGTAAAGGAGTGAAATACCTTTTGATTCACAATTAATTCTGACTTCTTGTTCCTTTCAGATTATTCCTGGAAAACCAAAGCTGCTCGTGCTCAGTTACCAGGTCCCACTTTGAATTCAGGAGCAAGAAATATGACTGTGTTAACTCGCCCCCCAGCAATTCAGCCAGTACATGGAAGAACAGACTGGGTGGCCAAATATGGAGGAAACAGATAAAAAATGCCATCTTGGAAAGATATCCTGTGAGCTGTGTTCAGTTCTCCAGCACTGGAAACCTGAAAAGCCCATTTCCTCTCACTTATTCCTAAGACTATGCAGTAGTAACTTAGAAAAACAGACCTTGTGTGCTATAATAGCATGTGAAATGCTGGCTATAAAGTAGAATTTATTGAAGGATTGTGTAAGAAATATTGCCAAAACTCCCAAGAAGTAGATTTCAATCAGCATGGTTTTATAGATGGATCTTCTGTCCTCATACTCTAAAAAGGCTACAGTTGTTTGCCCAGTGCAACATCCACTGTTGGCATATGCCTAAAAACCAAGGAGCTAGAGGAGCAGACCTGAAGCAGAGCAGCACCATGCTTTCAGGTGTCAGGCTGCTTCCTTACCAGAAAGATGAGAGCAAAAGCAGAAATCAGGCTTTGTGAAGAACATCACATTCTCCTATAAAGGTTTCAGAACTCGCTGGTACCTGAGGATCTGTAATGTGCAATGATAACTTGACTCACTGTAGTAGGACAGAAGCAACCCACTGATAAATACTACGCAAGGAGGGTGTAAAATCTTAGCCCACACATGGCTCTGGAATGATATATTGGGAAACAAGTACTGAATTTACCTGTAGATTTTGGGTGTGGTGCTGCCTAAAAATTAGAATCTGCTGTGCTACTACCACCATAAATAACTTTGGACCACTGCTGGTCACAGACTTGTGGAGTTTTACATCTGTCCTGTCAGGAGAGTGTCATGGTGACATGTTAAAGAGCCTGAATCACTGCAGCCTGTCAATCATTTTAAGGGTGACTTAGCCAAAAAGGTGTAAATTACCAGTAGTTGTTGCTTCTACATGTCTTTGAGTGATTTAACTACAGAGGGTGAATAAGCTACAGGAGGGAGAATATTGAGCTGTTCCTTAAGACATAGATTTCTGGTTTAGATCTTGAAGGTCAGCTTCAGGCATCTGAAAACAGGCACCAAGTTTAATAATGCAATACCTCACTGTTTATATGTTCTTTTAGTACCTTCCCTGGTTTCCATGCTAAGTTTTATAGTTAATATCCCACAAAGGGGGACAGCTTTGTACAATAAATTGTTTTTAGGATGTTCAGCTAGGCTACCTCTGCGAACAACTGCATTTAAAAGAGATGCTTTAGACTTGGTAGTTATTTTTAACTTGCTCTTCTTTCAAAAGAACAAAATGAGAATATTCCTTAAAAGGTGTAAAGCTGTCAATGATTATTTTCAACATTGTAAAACAGAATTTTTATTTATGTGGCTTTTAGAACTGCATATAAAAATTTAAATGCCAGAATCTTTGGGTTACTTTAGCTTATTGGAAAGACATTTAATTTAAACTAATTGTACTAAAAAGTCAAGTAGTATGCTATGAAAATTGCACCTAAAGAAAATACTGGGAAATTAATACTTTTTTAATACTGGAAGAGCTAGTTAGGGATATTTGGTTAATAATGCATTAGAGAGTTTCATTCAATTGCCATTGATCTAGGTTTAAATATTTGTCATTCCCTTAGTACAACCAGATGTCCCTGTGCTATTTAAATGTGTCTTAATTTATCTCTGACTGGTTATGGCAACAAAGGATGACCTCAGATGTCTAACTTGCTTAGGTTTTTAATTATAAAAACCTCTTATAATCACTCTTCTCTTTTACTAGATGCCATTAAGTTAGTTAAAAGCACAGTCTGGTCATGGAATTGGAATTAACTAAAAATGTGTCCATAGCCGCCATGTCCCTAAGTCATCTGGAGCAGAAACAGGTACAGATGGCATGAAATATGGCTAGAAGAAACATGCTGTCCTTATATACTAATGAATGTTAAAAAGGCTTTGACATAACCTTTATAACCAAAACTGAGGAAGTTAGAGCTGTGCAGTCTGAAGAGAAGGCTCCAAGGTGACCTTATTGTAGCCTTTCAGTATCTGAAGAGGGCCTACAAGAAAGCTGGGGAGGGACTTTTTAGGATGCCAGGTAGTGATAGGACTAGGGGGGATGGAACAAAGTGATCCTGCTCTGGCAGAGGGGTTGGACTGGATGATCTTTCAAGGTCACTTCCAGCCCTTAATCTTCTGTGATTCCATGTAATAACCATACAGTAGTTTAAAGAGAAATGTCTTAAATGCTCATGTCTGGCTTACTAACCTTTTCAAGCTAGAGCAAAGATTCAGACACCTGTCTGCCAATGTATGTGGCCTGGGATTAGGCACTTAACAGGATGATTTGTAACCAAACCATCTGTTCTCATGCACAGCTCTCGTTTGTATGCAGGGAGGTGAAAAGGAAAAGTAAGTGCAAGTGAGCACATGAACTCTGCAGGATGATGAACAAGGCCTCTAGGAAGGTGTGCTGAGTATGCATTCTCAAGAGACCTCTCTACCTGTGCTCAAGTCAGCTCTGACCAGGCTGTTGAGACCCTTGTCACAACTGTGCCTGTATCTGGCCACGTTCCTGGTGATCTGGAACCCAGCTTCCTTGGCTTGGTATCCTGGCTTGACCTGTCCTGCCTCATCACCACAGCCTGACTGGCAAACCACAGCACTGCTGGCTGCTGCCACTGAACCAGCTCTGTGTTGGGCAGTACAAGGTCACTACCATGCATGTTCTGCTGCAACAAGGAGGAAGGGAAGGAAGAGCACAAGTCACCCTCATGATGTTTAACGAAATCTGAGCAACTCCAGAATCTAACCAATCAACCCCACTGCTCCATCTCTCCCAGTGCCAGCCACCAAAGAAACAATGTTGAATAAATAGAAGCTCAGGAGCTGTGCAGAAGGGGATGTAAGTTAAAGTAGAACAGAAAAGGAGTATGTTACTGTCCATGTGTAGCTCCCAGGATTATTTCTGTATAGCAAATTTACATTTAGAATTATTTCAGGGATCAAGGGAACCAGCTGCGGACAAAGCCTGATTAACTGAGCCCTTCAGTCTTCAAAAACTTTGACAGGGCTTTTTTTCAAACCTAAAACAGATGATTCTTCTCAGGAAAAAACAAACACAAAAAACCCAAACAACTTCAATATAACATTTGTCTTGAGTAGGTGCTCTGTGCTGTTGTTCTCTACAGCTGCCCCCAGTTTATGGGATTTTTATATTTACACGTTACTAGATTCAGGAAATGGAATACAGAGGATTTGTACAATTTGTGGCCACGTATAGATCCAGACACTCTGAGGAAAAGGCACCAAACTGCTACCCAATTTGCCCAAGTAAATGATGAAAACAAAGAATAGCTGTATAGAACACAGAAGTTTGTAATAATTAGTTGGTTTTATTTAAAATAACTTTTTTATTTTCATTAAATGCAAAAGCTTTGCTTACAATTCAGCATTATCAAAGCATATTTTTTATTTATTTATAATAACCTGTAAAAGTGAAACAAACTGCAACTAGCTGGGCACTTTGGCTTACTTGCAAGTAATTTGCAAGTAATAGTTTTGCATTTGTTACATTACAGCAGAACCTTGACAACCTGCTCTACAATTGTGTTTTGTAAGACCAGGTTCTAACACATGGTGCTGGGAGAACAAAGTCCCTGACTGACAAACATTGTGACCAGACAAACTGGCAAGGCAAGGGAGAAGTAATGTATTAAGTGTTTGGTGTATTAAGTACTAGTGACAAATTAGCAGCTTCTCTCCCCTTGTTTTAGAGGTACAGATGATTTTAGAGTGACAAGTCAGGTGTACATTTAAGTTCCAACCCTGCAACTGTCCAAGCAAGCACCAAGAGGTCTTTGCCTACACTGAGCTGCAGGGCTGGAAGCTAAACTAATACTATACTCTTAATTTCTTGCTTCACGGTGCAGAAAGTGTTAAGACAAATACCATCCTGAAGACATGAGAAGGGCTCTCAACATCAGTCCTTCAAACACAATCCACATGCATGCATTAGGATATGAAAAACAGAGTGCACAGCCAGCAGTGCCTTTCCCACTTTTGCGCAGCACATTTAGGCAGTTGCATTTTCAGGCTCCTCAGTCACACATCTTCATACAAGTGACTTGATGTAGATTTATGGCTTAAGAGGCTTCTCCATTATCACAAATCCAAGCCGTCCAACCATCAGTAAACTGTTGAACAAAGAGTTGTTACAGAAAGAAGGGGAGGAGGGAGAGAGAGACTGAGGCGAAAATCCCAGCAAGAATATGAAGGAGGAAAACTCATAAAATTTTATACAGCTGAACTCCACCAGAAGATTTCATTTTTCATGGTAATTAACCATGTAACAATATAATCCCCACTAATAAATGAAATGTTTCTTCAAAACTACAGATGAGAACAAAAGACAGGTGACTACCTGGCACCAGCAATTATCCCAGGCATTGCTTTTCTGGAATTGTAAAATCTCATTCCCATAACAGCAGACAAGGTTCCAGATGCCACTGTCGAGAAGAAAACAAGTCAGAGCTATTAAAAACAAATACCAGTGTAGCACCACAAGAGCTGGGAGATTTAGCAGTACCAACCCAAAAGAATGATGCCTACAGGACACAGGAACACCTCCCTCCTCTCTGCAAAGGAGTGTACCCAAACATTTTACTTACTTTCATTCAACACTAGAGCTGCTGTAAGCTTCTCAGCAGCTCTGCATGCTCCACTGCTCAGAAGTGAGTAAATCTCATCAGGGTTGAGAATACTGTCTAATAAGCCATAACCTCTGAGCAGATCACTGACTCTCCTCTTAAGTTCCCATATGTAGAAGAATTATTATGTCCTTGAATACAGATAGGCTCAAAACTACCAGAAATCTGGGACAAAGTTCACTGTGTGGGAGGCAAATATAATTACAGTTCCCATTTCTCTGTGACATTCCAAACTGGAAGGTGGCACTAAGCACTGCAACAAGAAATAATGTTTTATTTCCACTTCACTTGAAAGTATGAATTAGTGAACAGAAAGCAACCAAAGAGATTAAACTGAAAACACAATTAGTATTTTAAAGACAACTCTAAATTATTTAATTCAGCCTGGGGCAGAAAAAAAATCCATCAGTATTCACAGAAAAGTTACAGGGCTGTTGTTTCTCTGAAGAAGAAAGGCAGGTGAAGGTATCTATACCCTTCTCTGCAGCTTCAAGTTTGCCTGCATCAGGCAAGGCAAAAGCTATTCTAAACATACTCTGTCCCAGTTCTTCCGCGTTTCTCCACACGGATATACCAGGACCATCCTAAAGCTCAGTGGGAGCCACAACTGCACACTGCAGCAGGGCTGAGGAGAAATCAATGAATAGTGACTGGGCCCTAACACCACTGTAAAATGACCCAGACTAGCACTCAGTCGGCTGGAAGTTAAATGATGAAGCTCTATTTACAGCTTTGCACAATGTACAGCAGATATTTACACTATATACACAATATTTACAGAAATATACAAGTAAAAGGTAATACAGCAACACAACTCCCCTCCCAGAAATCAGAGACCCCAGGAGGGGCTCCCAACCACCCTTCCACCTTCTCCCCACCCCTGTACCTTACCCCAAGGTTTGCCTTACGTGCAAGGTAAATTAGGAAGATCGGCCAGGAGGGTTAGAAGAAAAGTGGTTAGTGAGGATTAGTCAGAAGAGAAGCCAGAGCCCAGAAGCTGCTAGATCCCACCAGCAGCTCCTGCTCAAGCAAGCGACAGAGAGAGACTGACTTATCTCTTGTTTTGGTTA
>VWZE01016957.1:918454-947963 GCA_013396675.1 Eubucco bourcierii
ACGGGCCGCGGGCGGGCGGGGCGGCGCGGGGGCTGCGGGCAGGACCGGGACGCCCCTCGGCCCCGGTACCTACCTGCCTTGGCGTAGCCGACGAGGCCGCCCGCTGCCACCAGCGTCGCGTAGCCGAAGCCTAGCCAGTCGTACTCCATCTGCGGGCAGGGGAGGCCGTAGCAGCAGCAGCACAGCCCGGCCCCGCCTAGCTCCTCCGCCCCCCTCTCCGACCTTGGGCCGCCCTCCCCGCAGCGGCGCTGCCAACCAACCCAGAGGCCCCGCCCGCCGGCGGTGACGGGCAGCAGGGACCGGTGCCAGGGCCTCAGCCGGCGCCCGGGTGGCTGTGTGGGCCGCGGGCGGGTGCTGCGGATCCGGGGTAGTAAAGAGCGACCGGTGGCACGAGTGAAACGGGCTCGGCTTCGGGGAGATTAATGCAGTGTATTGGCAATAGCACAGCGGGAAAGACAGAAATAAAGCAACATAAACCCAGCTCATCCCCTTCCTCCCTGGTTCACAGAGTCACAGAGTGGTGGGGGGTGGAAGGGACCTCTGCAGATCGTCCAGTCCAACGCCCTGCTACAGCAGTATCACCTGAACCACACCACAGATGGACGTGTATAGGAGGGTTTTCAGCGCCCCCAAAGACAGGCTCCACACCTTCTCTAGGCAGCCGACTCCCTGGGGATGGGGAATGGGGAATGGGGCTTGAGCTGAGTCCATAGCACCTCTTCACTGCTGCTCTTCGTCCTCACACTCTTTTGCTCCAGCTTGGGGTACCTCCCGTAGGAGACAGACTTACACAGCGAAGGAAAGGTTGGAAAACTGCCAGGTGTTTCTGTGATTCTGTGACTTCTTTTGCAAGGGACTCTCAGGCTCTGTTAGTTGCTGCTTCTGTGAGTGGGACTCTGAGACTCTGCAATGTCATGGCTTCATCAACACTGTAATAAATGACTCCTGAGAAGACTTCTGAGATTCTCTGCCCTCTGCATATCTGGAATTCCATTGCTAGAGCAGCAGCATGGTTCATCCCTCATTCATCTCAGCATCTGAAAGGGGCCTAAAAGGTGGCTGGGGAAGGACTTCTTACAAGGTCTTTTAATGACAGGACGAGGAGTAATGGGCAGAAATCTGTGAATCAGAATCAGAACTGTGATGCTTTTGTGAATTCTGACTTAGGCAGACAATAGGACTCAGTCTTAAAGTGTCTGTTTGTGTACAACACTCATATCTGCAGTTTCAAACTGCCAACCTTATTGCTGCTGCTGTTAGGTGCTGTTTTGCCATTTGCTTGTGGAGTCTGAACAATGCGATCTAATCTTGTTTGTACTCCAGGCTACTTTGAATATTCACATAAAGTGGTGAGAATGCCTTTATTTCATTTGGGGTTTGTCAATTTGAGGGATATTCAGTTTTGATAGCATGAAGGAAGGGAGGGAGGCTGGTTTCAGACCTCTTAAATTGGACACCTTAAGCCTCCCTCTTTAAAAACATGACTCTCTGAAACTCTCCCCACTTCAGCTGCCACCATGGCAGCAAGTTAGCAAAGCCCTCTGCTCCCTCCTCAAAAAAAAAAGAATAGTATTTCCCTCAAAGTTCTGCTCTGGAGGTAAACTCTTGGTAGCTTTCTGCCGAGATCTGCATTATTAGGTGTTGGCAGCTATAAATGCAGAATGAGCTGACTCAGGCAGCTCCTGCCTGTTCAGACCCTTGCCCTGGGGGTTAGCAGCCATGCTTCAGGATGTCTGAATATGATGCGTTGCTGTTTCTGAAATGCTGCAGTTTGCAGTCCAGTTTGTTCAAAGACCCTGAAATCAGCACTGGCTTGATAAAATTAGTGGTAAATTGCTGTTACTCGAGAGGAACTCCTTGAGCCATTGTTTAGAAGTGAGGCAGGACTGCAGCACACACTCTCCTTAGACCACAGGATGAGGAGGAATGGGTTTAAACTGACAGAGGGGAGATTTAAACTAGATGTTAGAAAGAAGTTCTTTCCAGTGAGGGTGGTGAAACACTTGAACAGATTGCCCAGGAAGGTTGTGGCTGCTCCCTCCCTGGAGATATTCAAGGCCAGGTTGGATGAGGCCTTGAGCAACCTGTACTAGTGGGAGGTGTCCCTGCCTATGTCAGGAGCTTGGAACTAGATGATCTTTGAGATCCCTTCCGACCTAAACCATTCTATGATTCAGGCATCCTGGTTTCCACTGCCTCTGTGTGATGACTAGGTCACATAAATACAGCTATCATAGCTACCACTATCATAGTGTTGCTTTCATGCTTTGATTTTTAGGACATGATGATTGCTACCCATAACTTCTGTTTCTAAAATATTCCTGAGCACTGTTTTTTTTGGGTTTTTTTTAATTTTGGGGGAATTTTTTTCTATTGTTTGTTTGGCTTTGTTTTGTTTTGTTTTTTAGTCTTCTCTCTGGCATGTCTAGGCTGTGGAAGATCAGCATCCTTTAAAGGGTTGTGTAGCCTTCGAAAAGGAAATCTACTCAGATGTTCGTTGGCTTCCCTCTAGTGGCCGTTACTGAGGGATGTGTTTAAAAGTCGTTTGGATGTGGTGCTTAGGGATGTGGTTTAGGGTGCACCTTGTAGAGTAGGGATATCGGTTGGACTTGGTGATCCTGGGGGTCTTTTCCAACCTGAATGTTTCTGTGATTCTGTAAGATAGAGCTGCATTTTACAGCAAGCTAAATTTATAGACATATATACAAAACATATTTACATATGTTTATAATTATATACTATTTAGAAATAAGACAGAAATCCAATCTTCCCCGCCCTGGACAAAGGAAAGTCCAGAAGGAGCAAATACCACCTTCTTCTCTTCCCCCCACATAGAAAACCAGCAAGATCTCAGCTGTTATCAGTTCAGTCAAGGTTAGTATGCAGCTGTGCACAGAAGAGCAGTGGAGGAGGTGGAAAGAAGAAAGCGAAAGGAACAAAGAGTGAGACATTGTTTAAACATTGCTGTTTTATCCCTCTTAGCAAATCAATGAATGATAGACTTTATCATTATTCTTTTTGCAAGCAATGCCCTGCTCATTCACTCTGTATTCAAAAGTATGCCTCTTGTTTGTAATTTAGAATCAAAATAGAGCATTAGCTCTTAAACTGCTACAGAAATATTGAATGGGAGAGAGGGTAAATCTCAGGGATGGTTGTTTCTGTTTGCTTGCTTTGCTCTGTTGCTTTTTTTAAGGAGAGCTTGTTCCTGGACGTTTGTCAGCAAATACTGAGTCATGGCTTTGATATTAGAGGCAGAAAGAATGTATGACGGCTGCCTTGCTGGAAAGCAGTGCCGTGGAGAAAGACCTTGGAGTCCTGGTGGACAGCAGGTTCGGCATGGGCCAGCAATGTGCCCTTGTGGCCAAGAGAGACAATGACATCCTGGGGTGCATCAGGAAAAGTGTGTCCAGCAGGTCTAGGGAGGTTCTTCTTTCTCTCTACTCTGCCCTACTAAGATCACACCTGGAATACTGTGTCAAATTTTGGATGCCCCAGTTCAATAAAGACAGGGACCCGCATGAAAGAGTCCAGTGGAGAGCCATAAGGATGACTGGGGGACTTGAGTATCTCCTCTGTGAAGAAAGACTGAGAGCCCTGGGGCTGTTTAGTCTGGAGAAGAGAAGGCTGAGAGGAGATCTGATCAATGTGTATGATCAGTGTATCTGAGGGGTGGGTGTCAAGTGGATGGCACCAATCTCTTTTCCATGGTCAGCAGCAGTAAGCCAAAGAGCAATGGCTACAAACTGGAACATAAAGGTTTCACCTCAACATGAAGAGACACTTCTTTACAGCGAGGGTGACAGCACTGGAACAGGCTGCCCAGAGGGTTGTGGAATCTCCTTCTCTGGAGACTTTCAAAACCTACCTGGATGCATTCCTGTGTGAACTACCCTAGGGGATCCTGCTTTGGCAGGGAGGTTGGACTCAGTGATCTCTGGAGGTCCTTTCCAACCTCTGATGTTCTGTGATTCTGTAATGATCCAACAGCAGAGCTACTTTGCCATAAACAGAGATATGTGGCAGCTATAACCAGAACTTCATGACTTTGTTTCTCTCCCATCCTGTATATTGGGCCATTATCAAATGAAATAATGTGCCAAAAAGTCTGAGTTTTTCTCAGGGAAAATTCAGAGAATGTTACTCCTCTCCAGGAAGATTTAAGCTAAAGATAACACTTTATAAATGACAGAAAGAGGCAGTGATGGCAAGGGATAAACAATTTGAATGACCTGGGATGTGCATTACCATCCCAAATTAAAAACCTGGTTGTAACAGATGGCAGTAAATGTGGTGTGTGGAAAGAGGTGGAAAATGCTGACACAGTGGGAAAGCAGCAAAATGACTGACAAAACAGGAACCACCCTGGGACATCCACAAGAGCACTGGAAGACACTGCCTTCCAGGAATACAAAACTACTGACTTCACAGTTCCCAAAATGAATAAACAAGGCATTTTTGTGAGTTAATTAAAGAGTGGGGGAAAGTAGCTCAGCACTGGGGCAGGGACACACACACACATGAATTTACCACTTTTTCCTTTTAAGTATTTGCTTGTGCAGCTAATTTCAGACTCAGAACCTGTTCTGGGGTCCTGTTGCTATAAATACAGGTTGTCTGAAACTGGTGCCAGCAGCGAAAGGCCTGATGGCAAGGAGACACAGCCTGCCGGCCAGCCCTGCCTTCTGGTGGTGGCCACTGCACCTGCAGCCCTGCGAAGCTGCCTGACAAGTCCCACTCGTGAACACGCAGCTTCACTTCCACGTTCATTTAGTCTCTTGGGGGTTTTTCAACTGTAAATTAGGTTTGGGTTGGGATTTTTTTTTCCCCCCCTACATTTTATCATTTTACAGAACTGCAGGTATGGGAACCCAAGGGAGTAGCTCAGGGAATGTTTAGCTGACCTTCACCAAAGTGATGACACCAAGTTAGGTGGCAGTAATGATTTGAATGAGATCCTACTCTGGCGGGGGTGATCTTTTGAGGTCCCTTCCAGCCCCTGACATACTGCTATTCTGTGATATACAAGTCAGAAATAATACAGGAATCCAAACTCCTTCCCAGACAAAGAAAACTGCCCAAAAGGGGCTCAAAGCTACCCTCTCTTTCTCCCTCTACTTTCCCAGACAGGCAAACAAAACAACCACCAAAGCTTATGTTGTTTTCTGTTAGCCAAGATCAATGGAGAGATACTAGGGCAGAATGAAGGAGAAGTGAAAGGAAGCAGTGTCCCAAACCAAGGTGGGTCAAATTGTTGACATTTTGGCTTTTTATCCCTCTCAGCAAAACAATCAATGATACAGATTTCATCATTATTTTCTTTTTCACAACCAATGATGTAATTTCTCTCATTAAAATATTCCAATCAGCCTCAAACCAGCACATTGTGAGAGTGCTATGGCTGGTTTACCAAAAGAGATTTTCTTTCAAGATGAGATTGAAACAATAGAGGGAAAACAAAAAGAAAAAACCACAAAAACCCACTGCCCCTCCTTAAATGTATATAAAGGCTCAGGTTTGTATTTTGCCATCACAAATTTTCAGTTCAGTGGGGTATGTGAATGCAAAAACATATGTGTGGAGGGGTGAGGTGTTGACTAAAACAAACTCAAAGTTGTCAAAATGTTAAAGCAGATCTTGGAGAGAAGGAAATAAAACTCAGGGAAGTAAAAAAAAAAAAACCACCCAACAACCAAAAACCCAACTTATTTAAAACTACTCCTTTGCAGACAGTGGTCTGAATGAAGGCAATGAATGCCATCTCCTTGAGCCATCAGGCTGTTGATAGTCTTAGGAGAGCTATACTGCACCTCCTGGGTTGAATCATCTGATATGTCCATCAGATGAAGCTCAGTTCCAGTAGCTTCATCTGATGTGTTCAGGAGGAGGTTTTTCCTGAGCTGTTATTGATCCATAAACTCTGTTGTCTTTTGCAGCACTGCAGCCCTGCATCAGAGGAGCTGAACTCTACAAGGCTGCTCAGCAGACACCTGCTTCCCAGAGCAGCAGTGAGCCAGAGCTATGGGGACACACTGAATGCTGAGGACAGTGAGAGAGCTGCTCTGCAGGAACTACAGATGTCCACCCTAGTGCCAGTGCAGACATGGCTCTTCCAGCTTCCACCCTGGCTGCCCAGGTTGGTGTTGGCATCAGGGTTTGTCTCTCAACACATGTTGGGCACCTTTAGGTGCAGCCAGATGAATTTGCTCACAGGTGTGTGGTGGGTTGGGAACTTTCTCTCCTCTAATAAATTTCCCAGACCAGCTCATATGGCTTGGAGGTCAGATAAAGCTCTATTTTACAGCAAAACTAAACTTACAAGCATATATACATAATATATTTGCATGTATTTACAATTATATACAATTTAGAAATAATACAGAAATCAAATCTTCCCCCTCCCCCAGACAAAGAAAGTCCAAACGGGGGCAACACCTTCCTCTCTTTCCCCAGAGAGAAAACAATCAGCAAAGCTTACATCTTATCTGGTCAGCCAAGGTTAATGGAACAGTTAGAGAAGCGAAGGAAAAGTGAACAGATGCAGTGCCCAAAAGGCAAGAAGAAAGAATTGTTTATACATTGGCTTTTTATACCTTTTAGCAAAGTACTGAATGATAAAGACTTCATCATTATTATTCTTTCACATCCAACACTCTGCTCATTCAGATTCTGCACTGAACTTTCAGGAAAGTCCCCATTTCTCTTATTAGAATATTACAGTAAACCTTAAACTACCACAAGGTGAAAGGAGGGGACAAGTTCAGGTGACAGCAAGCAGCAGAACCACTCCTTACCACGGACAGGTAGGGATGCCTGTGGTTGCAATGGAGATCCAGTGCAGCCTTCTTCACAGACACCAGTACCTTCAGAAGGAGGATGGCTCCAGTAGAGTTGAGGGGCTGGAATGGAGGTGTACAAAGTCCTAGGGAGTAACAGAGACTCACCTGATGTTTCTGAGAAGTCATCTGGAAAATGCTTCGACAGCCCAGCAGTACAGCTTGTTAAAAGAGGGTTCAGAGAGATGAGCTGAGACCACTATCCAAACCAAATAAGCCACACCAAACTGCTGTGAGGAGAGCACTTGTCCCAGCTGACTTATATGTGAGTGCTGTCCTAGGGAGCACAGACTTGCCCAGAATGCTTCAAAGCACTGTTCCTTCCCAATCTGATAGTGAATTATATTGGTGAGTAAGCAACACTCATTTGCCTCACACCTCAATAACACAAAAAAACATGACCAGAGGTGACCTTAAGGCCAGCAGCCTCTTGCTTTTCTCTTTGCAATTTGTAGACTACTGAGTTCCCATCTGCTTACTGGGTCAGATGGCTGCAAGACTGTTTTCTCCCCCTGTACCATGGTCTTAACATCAGAACTTCATCCATCTGGAGTTATGAAAATGTGGAAGGAGGAAAACCAGGGGCATGTGTCAGTATTCCTGCAGGAGTCAAGGTTTCATTGAGGAAGTCTCAGCCAGGGGCAGAGAGCGCAGGTAGCTTTTCTAAAGTACCAAAGGCTGAGATCCTCCAAGGCATTTAGATGCCTTTGAAACTGTCTGCTCAGATATTTTGAAGTTATTTTAGGCACTGAATAACCTGCTACACAGTCAGGAAAGTTTTTGATACCTAAAATATGTAGTTTATGTATGTATATATACATATAAATAGATAAACTTCTGGGTGCTGTCTTGTTTTTTTCTGGGACAGAATCCTTGGCCAAACATGGGCTGCAGGCTGATAGCAGTTTGGAGTCAGACAGGGTGGCTGACCTGACCTGGTTACAGGTGCATCCCAGACCAGAAATACTATGCTCAGTGTAAAGGAAGAAGTTTGCTGAGGAAGGGCTATCCTCCTGCTCTTGCTCAAGCTCTTCTTGGTCCTGCTCCCCAGGACTGCTTTCCTGTTTATTGTGACCACTGTATCTTTGCTGGGCCAAGTATAACTTTATATACTTTACATTATCACTGGTATTAATTTGGTTCTTTCATTAAATCCATTCTCATTTCAACTCATGGATCTCCTTTTCCTGATCCAGATTTCATGTCTGTTTGGAGTCACTTGGCATATTCTATTTTATTGTCAGAACAAAACCATTTGTATCATGACATTCCTTTTTGTGACCCTTGGCTGCAAAGCTGTAAGTTCGAATTGGCGCAGGGGTTAAAATCACAGTGAGGCTGTTGCCAGCAAACAATTTCTCTTCAGTGTCATTTTTCTGGTTAGGTAGGCAAATAAAGGTTCTCCTGATCCCTCATACCTTCTTACACCAAGGTAAAGCTTTGTGCCCAGGTGAAGGATCTCATCCCTCACACTTTCTTGCACCGAGGTCAAGCTTTCTGCCCAGGTGAAAGATCTCACCTCTCACACCTTCTTGCACCAAGGTCAAGGTTTGTGCCCAGGTGAAGGATCTCATAGAATCATAGAATGGTTTAGGTTGGAAGGGACTTCAAAGATCATCTAGTTCCAACCTCCTGCCATAGGCAGGGACACCTCCCACTAGAACAGGTTACTCAGGGCCTTATCCAACCTGGCCTTGAAAACCTCCAGGGAGGGAGCATTCACAACCTCCCTGGGCAATCTGTTTCAGTATTTCACCACCCTCACTGGAAGGAGCTTCTTCCTAACATCCAGTTTCAATCTCCCCTCTGCCAGTTTAAACCTATTACTTCTCATCCTGTCATTACAAGACCTTGTAAATAGTCCCTCCCCATCCCTCCTGTAGGCCCCCTTCAGATACTGGAAGGCTACTACAAGGTCTCCTCCAAGCCTTCTGCAGGCTGAAGCCCCAACTCTCATAGCCTGTCCTCATAGCAGAGGTGCTCCAGCCCTCTGAGCATTTTCATGGCCCTGCTCTGGACTCACTCCAACAGTTTCATGTCTTCACACCTTCTTGCACCAAGGTGAAGCTTTGTACCCAGCAGGCTGAAGCCCCAACTCTCATAGCCTGTCCTCATAGCAGAGGTGCTCCAGCCCTCTGAGCATTTTCATGGCCCTGCTCTGGACTCACTCCAACAGTTTCATGTCTTCACACCTTCTTGCACCAAGGTGAAGCTTTGTGCCCAGGTGAAGGATCTCCTCATCTCTCACACCTTCTTGCACCAAGGTGAAGCTTTGTACCCAAGTGAAGGATCTCCTCATCCCTCACACCTTGCACCAAGGTGAAGCTTTGTGCCCAGGTGAAGGATATCTTCATCCCTCATACCTTCTTCCATCTAGGTGAAGCTTCTTTGCTCTTGCACTGCCCCAGGATGTCATGCAATACACAGCATCTCCCCAGAACTGTCCTTTTAGATCAGCCCTGCCTGGCAGCAATCTTTCCTTGCGTGCCCCACCTAAGCTGAAGCATCACACAGGGAAAACAGGATCTGAGTGCAGGAGCTGTTCAAGTTTATTTCTATCTTTTCTCTGCTCTCCCTTTTTCTTCCTGTTCAGAGCAGTCCCTGCTATTCCTGCACTTCCCAGCCAGCAATCACCTGATTGTTCAAAGAGAATCAAACACAAACCTACCTGAAACAGGAGCTCCCAGGCAGACACACCAACACCGGACAGTCACAACACAGCAGCGGCTCTCAGCAAATGGGAGGAGAGATGGAAGCACACATCAAGGCAGATGCCAGCTCAGCTCACATGGTCCAGTAAAGTCATTGAGTAATCGAATCGTACGCAGTCAGTGAGCACATCTGTCTGCACCAACAGCAAGGGCCAGGCAGTGCACCAGCTCCTCTGCTTTTGCCTTGCGGTGCTCTCAGGCTGCAGCTGCACAACCTCTCGTGCTTCAGGACCTTCACTGCTTGTCTGAATTTGCTGTAGACTTTTAGATAAAAAGGTTTCAGGAACAGCTAAGCTGCCTGGTCTCTAGCAGAGCGCATTTTGCAAGTCAGACTTGCTACTGGTCCAAAGCAGAGCACTCTACTTCTTCCTTCTGTGGTTAATATCAAGCAGAGATATGTTCTCACCCCTGTGCAAGCTACTCCTCATCAGCTTCTCAGGAGCAGCAGCACAACATTCTCTTCCATGATCATTTATCCTCCTGTGCAGAGAAAGCAAGATGTAATTAGATGTGTCCTAATAGAGGACAGGCAGTCTGTGGGGGTGCAGTTGTCACAGAATCAGAATGGTAGGAGTTGAAAGGGACCTCTGGAGATCATCTAGTCCAACCTCCCTGCTAAAGCAGGGTCACCTGAAGCAGACTGCACAGGATCACAATGTCCAGGTGGGTCTGGAATTTTTTTAAGAAGGAGACTCTGCAACCTCTCTGGGCAGCCTGCTTGAGGCGTCCAGCACCCTCACTGGAAAGAAGATTTTCCTCATGTTCAGATGGAACCCCTTATGTTCTAGTTTGTGCCCCTTGTCCTATCACTGAGTAGCAATGAAAAGAGTCTAGTCTTGGGCCCTGCCCTTTAGATACTGATATGCATTGATAAGATTCCCTTTCACAGAATTACAGAATCACAGAAACATTCCAGTTGGAAAAGACCCCCAGGATTACCAAGTCCAACCATTATCCCTGCTCTACAAGGTTCGCCCTAAACCATATCCCCAAGCACCACATCCAAATTACTTTTACACACATCCAGGGTTGAGAACTCAACCACCTCCCTGGGCAGCCCATTCCAATGCCTGACCACTCTTTTCCTGAAAAATGTTTCCTAATATCCAGTCTAAACCTACCCAGTCACAGCTTGAGGCCGTTCCTTCTTGTTCTATCACTAATTACCTGTGAGAAGAGACCAGCACCAACCTCTCCACAGTGTCCTTTCAGGTAGCTGTAGACAGCAATGAGGTCTCCCCTCAGCCTTCTCTTCTTCAAACTAACCAGTCCCAGCTCCTTCAATCACTCCTCATAAGATTTATTTCAGTTGTCTCTTCTCTGGGCTAAACCTGTAGAACTAAACAGCCTCAGGTCTCTCAGCATTCCACAGAATTACAGAAACATTCAGTTTGGAAAAGACCCTCAGAATCACCAAGTCCAACCGATATCCCTCCTCAGAGAGACACTCCAGTCCCCTCATCACATTCATAGCTCTCCACTGGACTCTCAAGGTTTGTTTTTCTTCTGTTAAGTATGACTGGCTTTATATAGGTGACACTGGTGTAGCCAAGGCAGAGAGAGATCTAGATCCAACTAGACCAGACCCTGGGTAACCTGGTCTAGTGAGGATGTCCCTGCTGACTGCAAGGCAGCCAGGCTAGATGACCTCTAAAGATCTCTTCCAGCCTACACCATTCTATTGATGGATAGACCTTATAGTAGCCTTTCAGTATCTGAAGGGGGCTACAGGAAGGCTGGGGAGGGACTATTGACAAGGTCTTGTAATGACAGGACAAGGGGCAATGGGTTTAAACTGGCAGAGGGGAGATTGAATCTGGATGTTAGGAGGAAGTTCTTTATAGTGAGGGTGGTGAGGCACTGGAACAGGTTGCCCAGGGAGGTTGTGGAGCACAGAATCACCCAATGTGATCTTTGATTGGGCAATTCTGTGCTCCACAACCTCCCCAGAGGTGTTCAGAACCAGGCTGGACAAGGCCTTGAGTGACCTGTTCTAGTGGGAGGTGTCCCTGCCTGTGGCAGGGGGTTGGAACTAGATGATCTTTGAGGTCCCTTCCAACCTTACCGTTCTATGATTCTATGATTCTATCATCTGTTTTCTTACTGCAGATTAAGATATGCATTGAAGTACCAACATACCCATGCAGCTGTTATTTGCACTGTGCTAGTGTTCAAAGGTAGCTTGCACTGCGTTTGGCAAACATTTGAGCACTTGATAACTTTATGAACATGAACCCAATGTGCTCCCCTCAGTCAGAAAAGTGAGGCAGGTGGTCTTGGACCCTTAGGGAAGTGCCAACTCAGGGTAGTGTTCCTGGAGCCTGATCTCTACGTGGCCAAGGGACCACTGCCAGCTACAGGTAGACGTTTTAGCAGCTAGAGGAGCAAAGCAGCTTCATCTGCAAGTTGGGAATGACCTGCTCTGACAAACAAGACTAACTGTGGTACTGGTCATAAGTGGTTATGGTGCTGGTGTGGAGGTCTGGCTATGCCACAGGGAACAGCCACATGGATCTTTTTGCTCTCTACAACTACCTGAGGAGGTTGTAATCAGGTGGGGATTGGTCTTCTCTTCTCCCAGGCAACCAGTGACAGAACAAGAGGACACAGTCTCAAGCTGCACCAGGGCAGGTTTAGGCTGGATGTTAGGAAGAAGTTCTTCACAGAAAGAGTGATTGGCATTGGAATGGGCTGCCTGGGGAGGTGGTGGAGTCACCATCCATGGAGGTGTTTAAAAGGAGACTGGATGAGGCACTTAGTATCATGGTTTAGTTGATTAGAAGGTGTTGGGTAATAGGTTAGACTCCATTATCTCAAAGGTATTTTCCAACCCGTGATAGCTCTTTATTTCTAGTGGCTTCACTAAACCTTTAGCATTATTGTGCTCATTATTCTGGTGAGATAATTTGTTGCCAGGTCTGAAACGAGCAAAGAGTCCATGGGTACCTAGAAAACATCACCTGACCAAAATAAAAAATGATGGGAAAAAGTAATTTTTTAAAAAATTTATTCAGTCATTTAAAACAGAAAGGAAACAGCCAGAAAGTTTCCACATATGTAAAAAAGCAAAACCAGAAGCAAAACCTGATGCGAATAGAAAGGGAATAGCTGATTCTTTGTGTTCTCTGTGCATGGGACTAAGAGCTAATCACCTTAGATAGCATCAGAAGAGGTGAAGATCAGACATTAGTGAAGCTTTGTAGTGATAAACAGCTGAATGTGGATTAGATTGTCTGGAGAGGTTGGAATTTTCCTGCAGATGGTTTTCAGGAGCAGGCTAGGCCTAGCTTTTTCAGCAGCTTTGCAGGTCATATTGGCCCAGGCATGGTGATTTCCTAGGTCTTTTCCAGCTGGTTTTGCTGTGATATCTGTAGTACAGTATCTCTTAGCTGGGCTGAGGATCTTCTTAGATGGAAAAACTGTTAACAAAAGGACCTTGCCATCACTCAGAAATATGCTCATCATCTCTGCTAATTACCATTTGCATTACAATTTTGGTAAGCTCAGGATAGTCCTGGATCACTCTAGGAGGACAAGGATTTGCAGGATATTTTTGTGAGTCATCCTGAATGTGAAGAAAAATAATTTAATAAATTTATTAACTCTGTTTATCTCTTGACAGGTATTTCACCTCGTCTTTTCTCAGCAGAACACAAATCAGCTGGATGCCTGTTCCACCTCTTTGCTTAGTTTTCTTTCAAGGAATTGTCAGCATCCTCTTTCAGAGTGCTGCGGTAGCTGTCTGTTGTCCTTAGCTTCTTCCTGACAGGGTCAGACTTCCTGTTAGGTTTAGGCAGAATTGAGCCGGGACTTGCCTTGAAAAGTCTTTTTCCCACAGTGCTATGAGCAATCCTGAGGTGACACTTGGTTTGTAGAGCTCCAGAATCTTCTAAGGCAATTTAGGATTCAGTGTCCCCATCGAGTTGCACTCCAAGTCTGCTTGGGAGATGATGTTAGACATCCACAACCATACTCTTATGTGAGTGACAAGACACCGCTGGCAGTAGTCACTTGTTAAGCGGCACACGTTGGCTGCCAGAATGGGGAAGAAGTTGTCCAGTGCTGCACAGCTGCAGTTTTCCTCCCACCAGTGGAAATGTTGCCTTTTATAGCCCTGAGTAGAATGGTTTTTCTTAAGGTTTGGCTTAAAGTTTTCGGCTTCTGTTGACTCATTTTTGCTTTGGGGGCTTTACTGTATGTCAAGGTCTCTTTGTCTAAGCAGTAGTCTGGGCACAGCAGCCTGTGTGGCTGAGCCATCTGCCTCACGTTGCATAAACCTCAAACTTGTGCTTAAAATTGCCATAGCCCTACTGTGAAGAGAGTCTTGGTGGTATTGTTTTTTTTTATCCTTGCCATCCACACCAAATAACCAATATCACCCTTTTCAGAAGGAGCCCCACTTCAGGCTCTGCCGCATCCATCTCAGTGTCTTTTTCTTCTTTCTCTTCTAGGCCTGCTGATGTATTCACACCCCCAAAAGGGCGCTCAGTAAAAGCCTCAGACTTCACTCCCGGGGGTTTCAAATTGCAGAGCACCTTCCTATTTGCTTTTGCTTTGGGTGGAGGCTCACGTTTCTGTCCCTTGCTCTACTGCTTAGGTAAAAACATTTTATGGCTCTCTGACGGGAAGGGCAGTGGCTGCAATCACCAGTCACTGTGGGGTCGGAGACAGACCCTGATGGCATTACTGAAGCTGGGACAATCTGGTCTCCCCATATTTGGTTGCTGGAAGGTTGTAAAGAGGCTAGAAAACGACTGAAAATCTCCTGCCTTGCACAACATCACATTCCTCAGCTCGTGCAGCCAGCCTTGTCATACCTGGTCTCTTCCTGCCAAACTGCCCCTCCCAGGGCACAGTTTTTGTATTGGACTTCCCAGACCGTAACTGGCAGCTGGTACCCTGGCATGACTTTTCTGTCCCATGATGAGTTATTTCACAGTGCTTTCTGTGGCCTTCCTTCTGCAGCATGCCTGGGTGCTTCATTGATTTGCAATTCCACTCTGCCAAAATCCTGCAAGAGTCTCTTTTCTTCCTACTTGGCTCAGTTTCTCTGTTTGGGAGCTACTTAGAGCTTCTTTCCTGTTGCTTAACATTGATAACATTCCTCAGGCTGAGCCTCAAGTGTATATTTAGGTTACTTTTTGCTATACTTCTTTTTATATGCAAAGAAAATGCACAAAGGCCTCTTTTAGCTGCACCTATGGCAAGCAGCAGAAAACAGGCAACTTTCCTCCCAAGCCTCTGCCTGCTGCATCTCTGTGTGGGCTGTATCTAAGTGGCTGAGCAAGTGCGTAAGACCATTCTTGGATGTGCAACAACTACCTCCATCTCACAAGACGGTCTGCAAAAAGCTGGGAGCTGGAAGTCTGTCAGAATTGTCACATTTACTTGCCCTGCTCCTGTCTGCTTCCAGAGGTCTCAGCACCCGCTGGAGGCACAATACTGGGCTGGGATGTGACGACCCTCCTAAGTTTGCACTGCCTTTCAGAGGTGCACAGAAAGTTGCTATTCTCACTGTAGAATCATAGAATGCTTTAGGTTGGATTGGACTTTTAAAGGGCATCTAGTCCAACTCCCCTGCACTGAGCAAGGACATCTTCATCTAGATAAAGTTACTCAGAGCCCTGTCCAACCTGATGCTGAATAAGCAATCTGGGCCAGTGTTTCGTCGATGTCAATGTGAAAAGAACTCTTTCATGTATCTAATCTAAATCTTCCATCTTTTGCTTCAAAACAATGACCCCTTCTCCTGTCACAACAGTACCTGCTAAAATCTCATCCCCATCTTTCTTACAGGCCTCCTTTAAGTACTGAAAAGCCACAATGAAGTCTCCCTGCAGCCTTCTTTTCTCCAGGCTGAACAACCCCAACTCTCTCAGCCTTTCTCAGGTTCTCCAGCCCTCAGATATTTTTTTGTTGCACTTGAGCCATATACATGCATATGGCTCAAGACAGCTGCAAAGACTGCCCTGCTCCAGGCAGTTGGTTGTCAGTGGATATTGAGATTTCTCCAAGTCAGGTCTTGCTCAGTCAGTGCCTTGGACAGTGGCTACTGTTGTTTTGGTGATGACTAATCAGTACAGGAATTCTAGTTGCTCCTGGTGGTTAGCCTGAAAAGACTGCAGAGAAGCACATTGCAACCCTCAACAGGCTCTGAGGTTTCTTGCACACTTGCTTTGCTGTGTCCAGCATGAGGCTTCCATGTCCTCTAATCAGTGCACCACTTCATGGGCAATTTGGCTTCTCTGTCAGAAAACAGTGGAGGAGTTGATGTAGCTGTATTCAGGCAGTCCCATCTCGAAAATTTCAGCCAGGCTATCTGATAGTGGAAGTAAGACTCTTTCCAGGGGCGTTAGCTGTGGGACCTCCAGAGTTCTGGCCACATTAATCACGAATTCCCCAAGAAACTGCCCTACCCCATTAAATACACTGGCATATTTTTTAATAAGGTCACCTGCCTTGTGTCGACTGAGATGGAGTAATTCCCACTTTCATTACCACTTTGATCAATTTAATATCAAGCCTGCTCAGGGACTGAGCTCTAGTGATGCTGCTGTGTGTACAGCATGAAATCTGTGGTGTCTTACATCCTGTTTGATGTGGTCTAAAAGCACACCGTGGTCTGCCCATGCCTCCCTGCTTCACCCTTCTCTTAGAAATCTGGACTCTCTTCCTTCAGCCTATCCTGCTGTTGCCACACCAACATGGAAAACTATATGGAGCCAGCTGGGGAGTTGTGGCTGAAACCTCTCTATGTTCTCACTTTCTGCTAGGACCTAACTGCCCAAAGGCTCCTCCTGTGGGCTGCCTGGTCTTAGGTGTCACATATTCATAGAATCAGAGAAAATCATAGAATAGTTTAGGTGGGAAGGGACATCAAAGATCATCTAGTTCCAACCCCCTGCCATACCTCCCACTAGAACAGGTCGCTCAAGGCCTCATCCAACCTAGCCTTGAACACCCCCAGGGAGAGACCATCCACAGCCTCCCTGAGCAACATATTCCAGTGTTTCACCACCCTCACTGTAAAGAACTTCTTCCTAATTGCTTCCTTCCTGAGGCCAGTAGCTGTGCCGGGACTCACAGAGTAATGTCTGTACCATTTCACTGGCTTTTGCAAAATGAAAATAAGCCTTTTTGACTTCTCTTCTGCAAGCACTTATACCCAAGCCACTGTTTTGGGGAGTTTTCATCCAATCAGTAGTGGAAAATGACTGTCGTTGGCTCCTGTAGGATGGACTTTGAACCTTTGTGACCCAGGCAATTCAGAGAATATCCTTTTGGGCAACATGAAACATGGCATGGCCAAGCCATGAAGAACAGGTGGGTGATAGGTGTGTTCCAAAACCCAGACTAGATCAATGTAAATATTGCAGGTTTTCTTGGGAAAAGAGTGAGCCTATATCACTGCAGGTTATTTTTACCAATAGTCTTCTGCACTGGTTACTTAATGCTTGAGGTTTTGCACAGCATCCTGCCTAGCATCACCTCAGAAAAAAAACCATTTATGGCCAGGTGAGTGATTAGAGAGAGCATCTGCAGGGAGGCACAGGCAGACCATGGTGTGCACTGCAACCTGTTCCAGTGCCTCACCATCCTCACTGGAAAGAACTTCCTCCTAACATCCAGTCTAAATCTTCCCGCTGTCAGTTTAAACCCATAGAAAGGTTCCTTTAGCCAACAGCCTCTCCGCTGTCATTTGTCCCCTGTGCCACTGGGTGGCAATGCTGACTAAAGTATCTCCGAGGCTTCGCTGGAGACTGAGGTGAGGAGGAGGAAAAGGAGGACTCAGAGCGCTGCCAGCCGCGCAGGGCAATGATCCCGCTGGGACATCGCACCTTTCGCTGTTACGTCCAGCCCGGCAGCTCTCAAGGGGTGACTTCTCAGGACCCCTAAGTTTGGAGGACTCGAACCATGGAAAGCCTGACGGGGAGGTTTTAAGAGCAGAAAGCTGCTACGGGCAGGAGTGACTGAAAGTCATGTGTCGGCACAACTTGCTAGAAACTGCCCAATTTTCAGACTTAAAAACTGTTCTTAGACTGCGTAAGAACCGAGTTTGTAAGCGTGGCATTGCCGGGCTCAGCGACTATTCAGTGAGCTCATTTGAATGTGCATAGACAGGGCTTGCTTGAACTGCTGCATCAAAGAGAAATGCTGAAATGAGTCATTTGTGAATCACGGCTTATTTTCTGTTGTTAGCTCATCTGGAATCCCATGGCGATCAAACAGCCTTTTACAACGTGTTAATACATCGCTGCTCCATGTGTTTAGCAACAGCTCGGTTCCAATAAACCGTAAGTAGTCGCCCATTATAAAGAGGTAGTGTTTGCTGGGTGGAAACCGGTTGGCACCAACTTGGAGATGAAAATGCACGCGAAACTTGGTGCTGCTCCAAACACCCTTTCCCGAGCTGCTTACACTCTGCTCTCCTACCTGCTTCCTGTCTCCTTGTTTGAAGGGCACAGTCGGGTCAGAAGAGATAGGCTGCAAGGATGAGTGCTCCTGTCTTCCAAGAAAGGCTGTGGGGAGCCTCTCCAGCAGCAGGAGCCAAGGAATGGAAGGAAGGCGGTTGAAGGTAAGGCCCGGGTTTCAACATTGCTGGCTGTCCCCATTCTACACCCTCAGCTTCACAGTCTGCTTCCACTCTGTTTTCACACCTGCTTTCTGTCTCTCTGCAAGAGATTCAGCCTCACCAGAAGAGATCTGCTGTGAGGATGAATGTTCCTGTCCTCCAGGGAGAGTTGTGGCTAGCCTTTCCAGCAGAAGGAGCCAAAGAATGGAAGGAAGGCAGGAAAAAAAGCACCCTCAGCTGCAGTTAAAGGTAAGGCCCTGGTTTCTAAATTGGCATCTGTCCCCACCCAGGGGCTGGGGAACTTTGGCCAGACTATAACCAGATTCAGGATTTGATCTGCTTAAATTTGGAGAGGAATTCTTACTACCTGTTGTTTGGGTTTGTTTTTATATTTTTTTTTTTTCTCTCTAATGAAATGAATCGGTTCAGCAGGTCTGCAAAGAGTTGACAGGAGGCTGAGGAAGAGGGTGTGAATCCCTTAAGGCTGCTATTGTCATTGAGCTCTCCCTGGTGTGAAACCGCAGCCTGAGGTGCTGAGCTTCTCCCCAGAGCAACTGAGAGTCAGGAACCAATTCCCTTCTGCCGGCTCTTTTATTGGAGTGAGCTGCTGGAGATGGAAACATCTTCAACCAGCACAGCAAGCTTCACCACAGCCCGTCTGTCAGTGCCCTAAGCCCTGTCTGCTTGTCTAGGAGTTACACGACTGTAAAGGCCAAATACTCTCTGCCGTGAGCTGCTTGGGCTTCTTCTGTCACACATAATTGTAGCTCAAAGGTCCTGAATAATTGCATTCATATTGGGCCTGATCCAGCCCCCAATAATAACCTTAATAGTGCTGCTCTTAACCAATCCCATGAATCCCTTTCAGTCCCCAGCGCAGGCTCACTCATGCTGTAATTCAGCAGAGGAGGCCATTCACTGTGGGGCTAATTTAGCTGAAAATGCAGGCAGGCTATTTATGGGACAATTTTTGTGTTCCTGCTCTAAATTCTTAGGTTCAATCAACAGCCTGTAAACTGGATCAAGCCAACACATGACCCATTAGTGCAGGCAGTTGGGGCTCGCAGCCCTTAGGAGCTGTATTTGTGCTGCGCTGCCCCCTCACAAACAGGATATATCCCCTATTTAGTTAATAGGCCCCGTTGTAGAGGGGGAGATACAGAAACCCTTTTTCCTGCACTGGAAATCAGGTTTGGATGGTCACAGGGTTGAGTTTGACACTGCATTTACCCACTCAATTAGCCACCAGCTTTTTGCACCCAATGCTGGCCTTCGAAAATGAGGAAGAACAACTTTCCCTCTGTGGAGGAAGAAGACAAGATGGAGGTAAGCAAAACAGCTTCAGTCTGTTGAGATGAAGACCTTCATCCCACCGTTTATGCTGCTGGGAGTGAGATTCCCAGGAACACAGGGAAAAGCTTTCCTCCTGCAGAGGGCTTACATGGGCACTGAACTATTAACAAAGCTCAGGGCCCTTAATGGGTAAAAAAAAAAAAAAAAAAAAAGATTAAGAAATTGAATCAGAATCATGAAGTCATTTTGGTTGGAAGAGACCTTTAAGATATCAGGTTGAACGATTAACCCAGCACTGCCAGGTCACCACTAAACCATGTCCCTCAGCACCACCTCTACATTTTTTTTTCAAATCCCTCCAACTATGCAGGCTCCATCACTTCCCTGGCAACTTGTTGCAATGCTTAACCACTCTTTCAGTGAAGAATTTTTTCCTGAAATCCAACCTAAACCTTCCCTGATGCAACTTGAGGCCATTTATTTCCTCTTGTCCTATTACATGGGATAGGAGACCAATTCCCACCTTGTTCCAACCTCCTTTCAGGTAGTTGCAGAGAGCAATGAAGTCTCTCCTCCTTTTCTCCAGGCTAAACAACCTCAGTTCTCTCAGCCATTCCTCGGAAGATTTGTGCTCTAGACCATTCACCAGCTTTGTTGCCCTTCTTTGGACGTACTCCAGCACCTCAGTGTCCTCCTTGTGGTGAGGGCCCCAAGCCTGAACCTGGTATTCAAGGTGTGACCTCACCAGTGCTGAGCACTGGAGAACAATCACCTCCCTAGACCAGCTGGCCACACTCTTCCTGACCAAGGCAGGATACTGCTGGCCTGTAGTAGCATTTTCAACATTTGGAACAACTCACAGCATGCAAGACCAGGAAGGGCTTAAGACATGCTCGTATCCATCAGAGAAGCAGGCAGCAAGGCAGACATCTCGTGTCCTTCCCTGATTTAAGCACGCACCCTCTACCTTATTTTCCTTTCTTTTCTTTTCTTTTCTCTTTTCTTTTCTTTTCTTTTCTTTTCTTTTCTTTTCTTTTCTTTTCTTTTCTTTTCTTTTCTTTTCTTTTCTTTTCTTTTCTTTTCTTTTCTTTTCTTTTCTCTTTTCTTTTCTTTTTTTTTATTTTTTGGGGTTTGTTGTTGTTGTTTGGGGGTTGTTTGGGCTTTTATTTTGGTTTTGTTTGTTGGTTGGGGGTTTTTTTTGTTTTGTTTTATTTTCCTTCAGGGTTATTTTTAAGCTCTCTGCCTATCTTTAGCAGTGTGCCTCACCAAGAGCAAGGACAACCTGCTGTTGTGTGTGGGGACACGAAAGGTGAAAACAGCAGAAGAAATGAGAGGGAGGGAGGTGAGGGATGGCTTTTGGAACAGCTTCCCTTAGTGTGGGGGAGCTATGGCCTTAGGGGTCAGATTTACCTGTGACAAGGGAGGCTGCCGGGGAAGAGCCGGTGAAAGGAGTAATAAGCACTCCGGGTGGGAAACAAAGACAGAGCAACCACCCACCCATAAATACAGGCAGGGCAGGTCTGCATCTACATCGCCTAGAGCTGGGGCCATCTGTCTGAAGGCTGGGAAGGGTGTCAGGAGAGGAGGGCCTGGTCCAGGTTAGCAAGGTTAAGTATGAAGCAGGTGCTGCTGACTCTGGGGCAAGTGATAGCCTGTCTGCATTTGCATGCCATATTTTTCCAGTGATACTCTGCAGAGTGTGTGTGTGTGTTCGTGTATTCAGAACAGCCCCAAACACCGCACCCCTCAGATGTGCACACCTCTGACATGTTTTGAAGTAAGTACAGACAGCTGGAAGACAGGAAAAGGGGCAAAAGCTCACTTCTGCAGAGCCCATTTATACCAGGACCTCTGAAAGAAAAATGTCACCAGATTTCAGCCTGGCTGTTTTCCTTCCTTCTTGTCCAGCTGCCTTGCCTCATCCCTGTGCCCTTAGGCACCTCACTTCATTCTTTTATGTCCCAGATACAAGATAGATAATGCCACCTACCTCACAGAAAAGTATTTACAGTTCCTCTTAGGCAGCTTCTAAGTTTTTGTGCTAAACTTCCTCTACTTCTGCTTTCACCTCTGAAGGACACACTGCAATGCTGATATAGACATGTATTTTCCACAAGTACCATATTGTCAGCCCAAGTTGTAAATCTGACCCCCTGAGAGCCTAAAATACTTCAAGTGCTCTGTTTTTACTTGTATTTAAGGCTCTTTGCAGTCTGCACCTCACACATAATGTGAGATACAAGGGTGTAGAAAAGCTGATGATCCATGTCATGACGCCAGGAAATGGTGCTTTAAAGACATTAGTCACTTTGGGTGAAGTTGCCAAAGAGGGTGATTCCGGCAGCTAAAACAGAATAGGTACGGAGGGGGTAATTGCCCAACTCAAATTAGAGTCAGGCTGCTGGATAGGGTTGGCCTGGCTGTCCTTGAAGATCTCTCCCACTTCCAAGAATGGTGTTTCTGGTACTGGGTTGAAAGAGGAAAAGTGTGGTGGTGTTCTGCTGCTTGAATTTCCCAAAAAGAAGACACAAAGGGGCGCCAAAGACTTAGCTAAAGAAACCTAATTCTGAGCCTTTTTCTACACAGCTCCTTTCTGGGCAGACTTCCCACCTCGTGAAGGCAGACGACTCTGCTCCAGAGCCGGTAGTGTTAAGGGAGCAGTTTATCAGCCTGGGCTTGATTTCATTTGCAAACACGCTGGGGCTTCGCAATCGTTTAAACTGGTGTAAACAGGCTGGGTGGCTGCTGGCTGCTCAAAATCTTATGCAGAGTCCCAAGGAGCTGCTGGGGAAGGAGGGGTGGTGTGCACTAAGGTTTAGGGGGCTAACTTCCATGAGAGGACAATGCATGGCTTTGTTCTTCTTGCACAGCACTCGCAAACTTCCTCTGAATAATCTTCCCATCTTAATTTGGAAAAGCTCTGTTGTATCAGTATGGTAATATCGCCCTTTGGAAAAGAAAAGGTGTCTGGGTAACTGCTCTGGCTGTGATGATGATGTTCTAAATCTCTGGTTGGTTGGTTTGTCCATAGGAGCGGCTGAACCCGGTGTGGTGGTGACTAATGGACACCAAGGTGAAAACCCCCCAGGACAGCTGTATCATGGGTGCACATCAGCTGTAACCTCCATTCTCCAGCCACACCTTCCTTTCCCTTTGACATAGGGAGGAGACAAGTTTAAGAGAGATTGCATCAGCTCTTGACTGCCATTAGATTGTACACATAGCGGGTTGCTATTCCTTCAGTGGCTATATGCAACGATTATACTGGATGAGCCAGTGCAAGGCCTACCTGCTCTTTTCTTGCAGAGGTTTTACTCCACAGCTCGCAGGGAGGGAGGGCAAGCTGATATAAAACACGCAAACACAACTGAGCCAAGCAATATAGACCCATAGTAGAGGCTGCTATGGGAAGAAGAAAAACTAAAATCCATGCTTTACAGTGTTTTGTCTTGTTTTGCTCTCCACTGAGTGATATATCTTAGTGACAAGCTGCTTGAGCTGTACAGCATTGCCTTTGACACCATAAAGTGTCATGGGGTGTAGGCATGTGCTAGGACAATGGCTTGAGCTCATGTTAAAGGCTAAATGCATTGCAGCTGCCTGCAAGATGGGCTAGATTAAAGACTACAGCTTTGGAAGTTTCTTGTTGAAAACAAACAAAAACCCCACTTCTTTGTGCAGATTAATATTGTTCGGGACATCAGAGCCTCCAACAGTCATTTTCCAGTAATAGGCCTTTTTGTAATTATGTAACCCTTTAAAATCTGTGCCTTGCAAACAGCAGTTCCAGTGTTAGTGTAGACGTATCAAAGTGGCTTTCAGTTCAACTCTGCTGTGGGTAATACCAGGCTTTGTTTCTCAAATGTGTCTTAGGGTGTTTTATTCAGCGCACTAAAGAATGAAATCCCGCTTCCAAAGTATGCTATCGTGCTGAGATGGATGTAACACCAGAGTCCTGTTAGAAAAGCTGGAAGTTTCAAATGTGGTGTGCCCAAGTTGAGCTATCAAAGAGCACAATTTGGCATCTGGCTGGAAATTACCTGTTTTATAGAGATCCTGGTCACCTGCTGCTCCTCGGTCTCACTTTCCCGGCTATGGCACGTGTTGTCACCAGCTGTACGAAGAGCAGATACTGGTCTGGTGGTGAAGCCAGTCCCAGTTCTTGGTTTCCTCTTCTTTCTGCTCCTCCATCTCCAGCAAACCAGCTGTGAGACCTTGGGGAAACTCCTTATCCTGCTCATGCACCAGCTTACTTATCTGTAGAGCAGCTAAACTAATAACACTGCACCTCTCAAGGGTTTGTTGAAGCTTATTGTACGGCAGCAAGTGCTTTGAGAGGGGAAGTCGTTATAAAAACGTGCCAATACGACATCAAGTTAACATGAAGGAGCCACATTCTGCTCCACACAAATCAGTGGACCCCTGTTACTTGCTTTAGCAGAAGCAGGAATTTGGCCTATGCTTAAATGTCTTGTTTCTGTTCTCGGTTGCTTATATATAGTTAAGAGAGAGAGTTACAAGGAAAGCTTATTCCTGCCTGTGTGTAAATATTTAGCAGCTGAATCGGCGTTATTTAGCAGGGCACGGTTTCTGCTTCTCCACAGTTTCTGAGGATGTTCGTACAGACTCATTCTAAGCTGTTACAGATCAGAAGATACACTGAAATCACCAGATCAAAATGCTTCCCTTATAAGTGTACACACACAGAATTTATTTTACTGGGCAATTAAATGTGTAAGATAAATATCCCTGGGGGAGGAGGGTTGTTTGAGGTTTTACAGCATATCTTATTATGGGCTCGGTTTCGAAACCTTAATCCAAGCAAAACTCCCTGTACAGAGACTTAATGCTGGAGCATGACTTTGTGTTTTGCACTCGGGAGATGTGCAGTTGCATCAGTGGATTTTAGGGCAAGGGGAGCAGGAGGGTGAAGGCAGACAAGCTTCACCTGAAGAAACACAGCCCCTCCTGAGAGCATTTGCATTAGCAATAATGCTGTGATCAGACAGGCCTTGTCAAAGGACCTTCAGCAGCAGGTTGCTTTCTGCATCTCATGTGATGATTTTGTTGATGGAAAATTAAAAATAAACATCAAGTAAAACATATTTGTAATTATTTTTGGAGTAGCACGGTCAGTAAAAATGCAATCTACTGCAGCTGTGAGGCTGCTGGCAGAATAGTTGCCTGTGTTTCAAATGCAAAAGCTTTTTTGGAGGACACATGAGCAGTTGGAATTGCCCAGAAAATGCTCTAATTTTATGCCTGAACTGTGAACTATCTTCTTAAAATGAGGTGGTTAGGGGGAGGGTTGTCTGTTTAGGATATAAAACATACTACAGAAAAAGTGGCCAGGATGCAGTAAACAATCAGATTTAGATGTGCTTATAGTGGATAGATGTCTTGTTCCAAAAACTTTTAAAAGTGCTTAGTGGCTTTAGTGTGGATTTATTGTGGTTTAGAAAGACAGACAAATTCCTCACACACTTTTGGATTTGAGACTATACAACCACAGCCTGAGCTGAAGTGCAAAGTTTTACTCCACCAGTGCTTTTTATTCGTAGTGATAATCTTTTTAGGGGCTCATTTTCTGGAGACAGCAATGACAATAGCAAGCTCTAAAGGACCCTTGTTGGGAAAGAGGTGTCTGCTGGAGCAGAACGTACCTGTTACACATCCTTAGGATGTTTCCACGGTGGGAATTTGTAGCGGGTGGTTGCTCATGCAAATGCTGGGCAGTGCTCAGTGGCTGGAATGCCTTGGTGTGCACTCCGATTTAGCTCTCAACTACTTTCCAGGCTTGCTAGCTTAATCGCTTTAGCTAGTTAGTTTAGCAAATACATACTAAAGGAATAAGTGAGAGCTATGTTCTCCTTGGAAAAAACTTTGCTCTTCCCCCACTCTCCAAAAAATGTTATCTTGCTGCCCCACAAGCTGCTCATAGCTACAACCTTTCTGTCCCAACTTCATTTGGCATTAAAAAAAAAAAAAAAANCAGAGCTGATTTCCAAACTCTGTAGTCCCCTATAAACACTCTGGGGCTTAAACGCCAGCCCGGGGGGCTCTGGGCGCAGAAGGGGGTGGAAGGATGGGCAGCCGAGGGTGTGCGGAGAGATATAGCAGTGCCATACTCAGGACAGCATCCTTATCCTGGTCCTCCTCCCTCTCCTTCGCGCCAGCTCCATGCGGGGCACCCTCACCTCCAGAGTGCTCCAGAAGAAATTCGTGATGGGGGAGTGGAAGAGGGAGTGGGAGGAAAGCCACACTGGTTTCGTGAGGTCCCTGGAGCAGCCGAAGCGACCTGTTGCTCTCTGTTTTCTCCCATAAAGGGAAACAAACTGCTAAACGGAGCAGCCGGGAGACAGCACCTTGGGGAGATCAGTCGCGGGTGGGCGCGGACCGGCTCCTTCTCTTATTTTTCCATTCCCTCACACCATCCCACGTCGACTTTCCAGGATGCATCGGCGAGAGGGCTGAGGCTGCTCCTATCCCGGGACCCGGCTCCCCCGCAGAAGGGTATAAAGACACAAAACGCAAACCCCTACATTAACCGAGGAAAAACCTCTCTTCTGCCAGCACCTCCCCTTCTCTTGTATCAGCCTCCCAAAATTAATTGAATTATAATAGATTGCAAAGTGCCAGGCGAGGAAGGGCGGGAAATGTCTATTTTCTTCATTTTCCCCCTCTCTCTCTCTTTATATATTTTCCTTGTAGGGCTTAGGCTGTTGAGGATATTGGGGCTTTTTTGTTTGTTTGTTTGTTTGTTTTTATATCCAGCTGGTTTTTTTTCCTCTTCTGCTCAAAGATGAGCCCGGGAAATCGCCTCCGTTCCGGGGACCCGCATCCCGGGGGCAGCCGCATCCCTTCATTCCCATAAAACCGAGGCAGATCCGCACCAACCCGAAACTCTCCTTTCTCCCCCGATGCTAGGAGCTCAGCCTGGGCATAGGACAGGGGACAGTTCCTCCTGGGTCCCGGCCCAGACGGAGAGCCAGACCACCCCACGTCCTCGGGACAGCGCGGAGCTGCACCTCTGCCACGGCTCTGGATGGGCTGCAAGGAACCCCGTGGGCACTGCCAGAAATTTATTTCGAAATAAAAATAAAGCCTTTCATGTGGCAGCGAGCCGGTGGAAACCAGTCCTGCGCTGAGCATCTCCCCAGCCTGGCAACACTGGGGAAGGAAGAAGGGAAAAGCAATAGCGGGAGGAATAACCAACCCTAAACTCACCGGGAGACGGGTTTATCCCGCCGCTCTTGCACAGGAAGAAGAGAGAAGAGTCTGGATGCAGCTGGGGGCCGGGCAGGTGCGGATATTCCCGGCTCACGGGGTACGGGGACCCGGCGGTAACTCGGGCTGGCTGGGGAAAGCGGACGCCGGGCAAGGGAAAGCACCCGAAGAGCTGGGAAGAAATTGGTGAAGGGGTTTAGCCAAAAGCATGCTGCTGCGGAGGGAAAGGGGAGCAGGCAAGGGCTTTGTCCCGTCTGCTTCCCGAGTTGACACACGGGGAGAGACCCGGCGGGTCCATCACAAATCGGAGGGGATGGAGCAGCTCGGTGACTCTCTCCGATCCGCCTGCCAAAATCACTGCTGAGCTGTCAACCAGCTGGTGTGAGAAAGAGGGAGGAGGAAATAAAAAAGGCTACAAGTGTCTTTGCTTTAAAAGAGACTGTTTTGGCTGAGACAAGTTTCCTCAGCCTCATCCTCCCTTCTCGCGGGGACGGGGCAGACGGCAGGGCAGGCAGGACAAGGAAGACATCCAGAGCTGGCACCTCAGGGATGGCAGTAGCCTAGGGTGTGGTGGCTTTAGCCACCTTCAAGTGACGGATTTGCCTGGAAGGCTGCCGAGAGAACGAGTCTCCTAAACGGCCGGGCCAGGGAAGCCAACTAGCCCCCGAAGTGCGGTTACCAAACACCCTAGGGAGGAAAAAAGGAACATCTCAGAATCCCAGGGGCTCTACAGCACGCCCAGCCCATGCTCTTCGCCCCCAGGCTAAAAAACAAACAACCAACAAAACAAAACAACAACACAAAAACCACCAACACCCCCCCCCCCCCCCCAAAAAAAAAAAAAAAACAAAAAAAACAAACCCAAACCCAAAAAACCAAAACACACCAAAACCCCCACAAAAACAACAAAACGTAGCGGTGAGCCCGATGTGAGCCCAAGGCTGGTCCGTAGCCCCAAATCCACGGCTCCCGGTCCGCAGGCGAGGTGCTGAGGCCGCCTGTATGACAAGTTCCACGGGGTAGAGCCTGGTCTTGAAGGGGGTGATTTAACCCTCCATGCGGAGCGATTGGAGCCGGGAAGATCCCACCGAGAGAGGACAAGAGAAACGTGGCGCTCAAATTTACCGGGAACTATTCACCGAAGGCCAACTTCGAATCGTATTAATTCCACGAATAAACAAATGGATAAAGAACTATTTGTAAATGTTATGGGATTAAAATTGCCGCCTCCTGCAGAGGGCAGAGTGGAGGGCAGCGGCAAAAGAAGTAAGCAGCAGAGTCCCGGCGCTACGAAATCTTTGTATATCTCCTCCACCCCTCTCCCATTTCACACGGGGCTGCCTTTGCTCCGGTTCTTCTCCGAGCAGAAGTTTCCCCGGGACCTGGGTAGGGGGTGTGTAAGGAAGGGGCAGGGCTGGATAATTAAATTCCGGTGCCCAGCTAATTGCTGTAATTTGACGCTAACTGTACACCGCGGGCAGACGCTGGGAGCGGCGGGGCGAAGCGTGGCTCGCATGGCCCATTGACCCCGCTGCTGCGCCTCGGGAACCGCCGGTACCCGCGGAAGCGGCTCGGTCTTCATCGACCTCGTCTCACGGCGCTGAGAGGCTGGGAATGGGATCCCCGCAGGAACCCGGGCTTCGACTGCCTGCGGGTACCGGCTCTCGCCTCTTGCTTCCCTCCCGACCTCCCTTCTGAAAGTTTCTCGTCCCCGAGTTCTATGGGTGGGGCGTTCTCCTTACTGGAGGCTGAGATCGGTCTCGCGTGGCAGGACGCGACACGGCACGACCTCGTAAGTGGGAGATAATGCGCCCCTGCTTTTAGGAAGCCTTAAAGTGGCCCACACCCGGGACACCATGCCAGGTTCTCCTGCCTCCAAAATGTGAAGTGTTTCCCGTGCAACTGCAAAGTGGAAATTGATTTTGCGGAGCGACCCTCCCCAAAATCCTGTCGCTGGAGGGCTGCTCCAGTCCTTCTCTCCCTCTGTCCCCAGCTTCTGGAGATGAGGCGGGGGTTGTGCTCCCTCTTTTTTTGGGGTGTGAAACCGGAGCTGCGCTACACCGTGACAACTTTCCAGGGCACTTGGGCACTTCAGTCCCTGAGGGGAAAAAACCCAAACATGGGCGGGGATAAGAGTTGTGGACACTTAGAGGTCCGAGGGCCACAGATTGTCACAAAACAGCTTCCCCGGGGGGCAGCAGCATTCCTTACTCCGCCACCATCAATGCCACAGCCCTCCGGGTGCCACAGCCTGGGAAGAGCTGTCTGCGTTTGGTGAAGGGAATCTTCCCCCTGGCCACTTGCAGCCGTGTTACCCATTTGGGCTACTTCAGGAGTTGTTGTTATTGTTGTTGTTGCTATTATTATTATTATTACTACTGCTACAACTACAACTACGACCACGCGTTCTCAGACAACTCGCACCCGAGGAAACCTGCCAGCCCCCTCCTGTGGAGGTTGAGGGTGGAGGGGGGACCTGTCCCCAACCCAGCCAGGGACACCAGGGCTGGCAGAGCTACCCGCTGCTCGGGGTTNGCTCTTTATGGCCAGGTGAGAGAGTCCCGGCTCAGGTAAGGGGAGGATTTACCCAGAGGCGTCCCGGGAGGGTGGTTTGCCGTCTCAGTCCATGACCGGCAAGGACCTGGGGACACAAAGCCTGCAGCCNCTACCCGCTGCTCGGGGTTTGGGGATAGGGGGAATCAGTACAGTGGGCAGCAGCCCGATGGCTACAGATGGCCCGGGGCATACCGGCCGGGAGCCTCACAGAGGGCGGATCAGGTCTGGTCGTGGCACCGCACCAGGGGTCCTCGGGGTCGGGGTCGGGGCCGAGGCCGGACCTAGGGCCAAGGCCGGTGCTGGTGGCGGAAGGG
>VWZE01016957.1:979994-1036478 GCA_013396675.1 Eubucco bourcierii
ATAAAAAAAAAAAAAAAAAAGAGAGAAATAGAAGAAAGGGGGGACGGGGGTGGAAGATGAGAGAAAACAACTTTGATTGCCCAAAGATGAGAGAAAACAACTTAACAACTTAAACTAACTTTAAACCAAAAATGCATATCTCAGAGAAAGGTCTAGAGCTGTGTGGCTGCTCTGCCCCACTTCTGCTCTCTGGACTTCTGAATTCCTGGGGAATCACCAGTGATGACAAAAGGAGAAAATCCCAGGCTCCTAGTTGCCTGCTCTTTTGAAGACATCTCCCTTCTTAATTTTGGACAGGCAACTTCACCCAGAAGTGGCAACTGAAGCTTGAAACCTTTTGGAAATTCCTTTCTGCTCTTCTTCCTGCTGCCGGTTGTGAGGAAGGGCAACAAAAGAGGTTAAAAAAAAATGCCTTCTCTAACTAACTGGCTCCATGTTTCAGGCAACATCAAAGGCAAAGCAAGAGCTAATCCGAAAATGACCACTTTAATGTACATGAACCCATGGCTACAACAGCAGAACCGAGGGGGGTGGTGGTGGGGGGAGGATTTTGAATGCTCCACCAGAACAAAACCCTGCACTTAATGTCATAATAACAGATATTAAACAAAGGGGAATGGAAGGATCTCACGCTGGCTTTTCTGCATTCTTGAGTCTAATTAAAAATATACAGAAAGAAGACATAGTTTGGGTCAAAATGGCATGAGAGCTGCCTTGTGCCAGTGGAGGGGCCGCAATTATCAGCTTAGAGGCCAGATCCCATAGGACTTATTCCTTCTTCAGCCTCGGGGGAGCCAAAAGCCAGCGCAAGGGTGAGGGTGGGGCGGACGCGTGCCTAATCGGGGTTGGAAGGGCTGGGAGAAGGGAGATGAGAAGCCCTTGTCCTCTCCTCTCCTCATTCCCCGGACAGAAAAAGGAGACTAAAACAAATATGACAGAGCACTGCAAGCCGATGGAGAGGGTGAGCCTTGCATTTTTTTTCTGGAGGCCGCTTGGACAACTCTTTCTTTCAAATGGAGCTGGGGTGTTTATTTAGTGTCAGGTCATGACATCAATGCTTTGCCTTTGTGGCTGGCGGTGGGAGGGGCAGCCTGCGGTGAGCAACAAGTGCCCTGCATGACAATATCTCCCTGGGGAGAAAATACCTCACAGAGGAGGGACTTTCTCAAAACTGAGGGCCAGAAGCTGGAGCCAGATTAATTCAAATGCAAGATAAGGCACATGCAGGAGATTAACTACTTGCATTGCCTACTGAGGGCAACATCAAGTGGATTCCTCACTGTATTTTGGCAGAGAAGTGGATGTCCGTGCAGAAGATGTGGCTGAACCTAAGTGACTGGGGTCACTGTAGCGGTAACGTGGTAAAACACGACAGCCTGCAATGTGAGAGTTGTCAGATGCAGCCGTGACTCAGGAATGACTTAAAGACTGTAATTTGGCCCCTGGATGTAACCACATCCATAGTGGTGTTTTGCTGTTTTTGACAGTTGGCTGAGTATTACTAGTTTAATTTTAAGAGTAGGCAAACTGTCTTTTCCTTGGCTCACATGGAAGGCAACTTCTTTTAATGTTTGTTTGTTTTATTTCCAGAGGAACTAGACTCGGCCAGGTGACAAGAAGATTGGTCTTCTGTGAAGAGTGACCAGCGTTGCTGCACTCTCTCCCCTCTTTGCAAGAGGCTTTTCTCAGTGCCCGCAGGCATTTTGGGCTGCACCCAAGGTATAGCCATCCACTGGTGTGGCAAGCGATGGGAAGGGGTTCTTTCAGCCAAAGCACTTGAGGAGACCTATGGATGGTGCTCCCACCCCAGAGAAGGGACATAATTGGGGTGGAAGTAAAAACAGAGAGGAGCACTGCTTCTCTCATCCCATGGCAATCACAGAGAGCAAAGTACACCTGACCTCAATGTCCCATTTACCCCTCTTTAAGTAGTCTGATGAACAGAGTTAGAGTGCTTCAAGGTATTAAATAGATGCCTCAATGTATGAAGACATAGTAGAGAGCACTCCCTGTACTTGCTACCAGCAGGACATAAGTGACCTGATAGATCCTTTTCTCCTCCTCCCCTAGGTGCTGTTTGTGCCTTGTCTTCAGGCTTCAGCTGTCCTAGCCCTGTCTCACAGGGAGTAGAAGAGTCTTTCCAGCTTGCCTGGTGAGACCTTCCTAACCTGAGAGCCTTTGCAAGAGGCCCAGAAAACCTTCCCCCATAATTGTAAAGTATTCATCTCAGCTCTGTATGTGCAGTTCAATTGTTGTTTGAATCACATGGTGACTTCTACTAACCCTCCAGCAGAACTCCCTTACTGGAGCTAAAGGTTGAGTGCTAATTACTGCCCGGAAATCCAAGAGGTCTTCTCCAGGCAACATCACTTTATGCTGAGTTTTATGCCGAGTTTTCGAGGAAAAGCTGTCAAATGGAGGTTCCAGCTGACATCACCCTTCAGCCTGTAAAATTGTACAGCGGGGAGAAGAATATCTGGTATCTGAGGGCTTGAGCTGGGGCTCTCCACTCTCCGTTTTCTTTATGGCTTTGGCGTGACACCTCAGCAGCGGCGTTTGAAACATTTATGTGCTGTTTGCAGCGAACACCTGCAGAGTGATTCCACTGCTTGCGCTGGCAGGACTGGACAGGGATGGATGCCAGAGCTCATTTTCCCTCTTGCAGGTGTAGCTTCACACTATTAATCCCACAGTGGTCTTTGGCTAGTGCACCGGGGGGAGGTGAACCCTGATATTTGGCATTGCAGGGGTGCTCCCTATGCGTTCCCTGGAATGGATGATGCTCTGCATCCATACAGGATGTGGCCAGCAGGACCAGAGAAGTGATTATCCAGCTCTACTTCACACTAGTGAGCCTGCTTGAGAACAGTGTCCACTTCTGGGCCCCTCAATTCAAGAGAGATGTTGAGGTACTGGAACATGTCCAGGGTTGTTTAACCTGGAGAAGAGGAGGCTCAGGGGTGACCTCTTTGCTGTCTGTAACTACCTGAAGGGTGGCTGTAGCCAGGTGGGGCTCGGTCTCTTCTCCCAGGCAACCAGCAACAGAATGAAGAAACAGTTGTGCCAGGGCCGGTATAGGCTTGATATTAGGAGGAAGTTCTTCACAGAGGGAGTGATTTGCATTGGAATGGGCTGTCCAGGGAGGTGGTGGAGTCACTGTCCCTGGAGGTGTTAAAGAAAAGTCTGGATGGGGCACTTAATGTTATAGTCTAGTCGATTGGATAGGGCTGGGTGATAGGTTGGACTGGATGGTCTTGGAGGTCTCTTCCAACCTGTGTGATTTTATGATTCTATGATATTCTTTGAATACTGGGTTCACTTCTGGGCTCCTCCTGAGAAGAATAACATCGAACTGCTGGAGTGTGTTCAAAGAAGGGCAACAAAGCTGATGATGGGTCTAGAGGACAAGTCTTATGAGGAGTGGCTGTGGGAAGTGAGGTTGTGTAGCCTGCAGAAAATGAGGCTAAGAGGAGACTGTCTTGTTCTCTATGAATATCTGATAGGAGGTAGTAGTGAGGTGGGAGTCTGTCCCTTCTCCTAAGTGACAAGTGATAGGACAAGAGGAAGTAGCCTCAAGTTGTGTCAGTGGAGGTTTAGGTTGTGTATTAGGGAAATTTCTTCCCTGAAAGGGTTCTCAAGACCCAGCGAAGTGAGCACCCACAGAGATATTTGAAATCAATGTAGATGTGGTGCTGAGGCTTGCCGTTTAGTGGTGATCTGGTTTAGTGGTGATCAGTGCTGGCTTAATGGTTTGACTTAATGATCTCAGAGGTCTTTCCCAGCCAGAGTGATTCTATGACTGAAATGATGCTGTCAGGTCTTTCAAGAGCAGAAGCCTTGTTTCAGATAGGGCATCAAGCATCCCATGTGCTCAGAGGCAGCTCCAACACACATTTCTTTGTGTTAGGGTGACCAAGAGATTTAGTGGCTGGATAGGAAGCTATGAGGGTGCCCACAGTGCTCTGCCTGTCTCCTAAAACCAGGCTTTAACTGAAGCTCACAGCACTTATTTTGAGGAAGCTGAGGTGTGTTTCTTTAGTCCTGTTTGTGTGAAGTGGCATGGGTCAAGCTCTCATGAAGATGAGAACATTGCAAATCGAAACAGACAAATGGATTTGAAAATAATTTAGGAAATAATTTTAGGAACAAGTTCTTTACCATGAGGGTAGTGGATACACTGGAACAGGTTGGCCAGGGAGGTAGTTGAGGACCCATCCCTGGATGTATTCAAGGTGAGGCTTGACAGGGCTCTGGGCAACCTGATCTAGTTGAGGATATCCCTGCTGACTGTAGAGGGGGTTGAGCTAGATGACCTTTGGAGTTCCTTTCCAAACCAGACCATTCTGCGATTCTGTGGTTCTATAAAAGTGATTCACTGCAGCATCATCTTTGTATGCTATTAATTCCTTGAGAGGGTGACTTAAGTAGCTTAAGTAAAGCCAGTAGGACTCTGGAGATAAAAATAACAGATGGAATTTGAGTCTCATAATAATTTTATCATCATCATCATCATCATCATCATCACTCAAAAGGAAATGGTAAATAAGAGCTGGAAGAAGTCTGACCCTTCTTTTCCAGGCTAATAAAACAATCTTCTAGTTCATTTTGCTCATATCTGATTAACATTGTGGCTCTTTGCCATGCCAATTGCAGTTCTGTTGCCAGCATAATTCTGAAACATTTCACTGGTGCTTTGGTAAAAAAAAAAATGCCCTCATAGGGCTGGGTTGGTACATTGCTCACTGAGAAGTGTAAATTTTCTTAAGTGACATTATCCACAATGATCAGTTAAACCAGAAAAACAAATGCTGGCATATTTAGGGCCCAAACTTGTCCACATTTAACTTTTTGTGTGTGTATGTGAACACTTAAGGCTTGTTCTGCAAGGGCATATTTTTAGTGTGGCTGCTGCTCATTTACCTCTTGGCCAGGCTGATTGGATGTGTTGGGATGGAAGTGATGGTGGTGGTAAGGCTCTATGTCCCTTCTGTAATTAATGTGGGTTAGGAACTCTAACACCAACCCCCTCCCCACCTTGGAATTTACCAGACTAGCTCAGACAGCTTGGAAGTAAGACAAATTGTTGACATTTTGGCTTTTTATCCCTCTCAGTAAACCAATGAATGATACAGACTTCATCATTATTTTCTTTTCACAACCAATGTTCTAATTCATCTCATTAAAATATTCCAATTAGCCTCAAACCAGCACAGTACTCTACAGTTCTTCACATTTTTCTAGGATAGATTAAATTCCAGGGATTAAATTCACTATCCTGTGCCTAGTTCTTCTGCACTGAGAGCAGTGGGAAACTAGGTGTCTCCCTGCACCCTCAGGTGCTTCAGTGCTTTAAAACTCTGCTCCCTGTGTGCCTGCATCCTTAAGATGATGCTAAATGACTTAGAAGCAGGTGGAAACCTAACAAAAAACACTCTCTGGTCTGTTTCTAAGTATGTCAGAAAATAGAGGCAAAAATGGTACTCTGAGTCTGTGCTATTCAAGCTTGTATTTGTCAGGGGAGCATCTAATAATACCAGATGGAGAACTGGATCCTGAAGATGATGGTAGATGGGGCAGTTTGCACAGTTGGGTTTGGGGTGACTTCTTGCTTTAGGAAAGCAACTCCCAGGCTTCAACATCTGAAGATCTGGACAAAGAGACTGAGCTGCCGAGACAGTGTGTCATCTCTTGCACCCTTACCAACAGATCGTTCTCTTCTGAGTTTACTGATGAGATTTATGAGAAGGAAAAGTTTTCGAGGGAAGGAAGCAAAGCCCACAACCCTGCTGATAAATAACACCAAGGTTGGAACCCAAAGTGATGGGGAAATCCCATTTTCAGCTGTGCCTGTGTCCTGGATTCACCCCGTTGAGCAGAAAGCAGTATTGTCACTTCAGATTGCCTCCTCGCTGTCACCCTGGCGGTGTCCAGGATGGGGATGGTTGCATGCATCTACTGCTGTCTTTCTTTGGTGGCTGTGTCACATTTCTCTGACTGCTCCTCAAAGAGGTTGTTTGTCCCTGAACTCAATGGCCTGCTCTGGACCGAGTCTCTGTTGTTCGGCACGAATCTTGCTGGTGGAATACATCCTGGCGGCCTTTTCCGTAGGGTCCCCTGAGCGACGGGCAGACCTGTGGCTCCTCAAACGTTGCCCTTCGTCCTGTCCCTAAGCGCCTCCTGTGAACTTCCACAAAAGGACTCTGAACATAACTGAGCAGCGTGATGTGTCTTGGCATCCCTGCCTAGGCCTCTTCAAAATGTTCTTCCCCTTGTTCATAGCAATCAGGCCATTTCTGATGATGGTTCAGCAATGCCTCCCAGGCAAGCGAGGGCATGATCAGTCCTTCTTCTCCAAATTTCGTTCTGAGTGAGTCAGAAAAGTCAGCTAGGCAAGGAGAGACTCTGCAAGTCAGGGGAGAGCGGTGGCTTGCAGTGTTTATGTGTCCCTCACAGTCCTGCTTGGAGAGAGAAAATTGCTTCTGGAGCTCTCATGCTGCTGGGGTGCAGGAGGGTATGGCCAACACCTCAGCACCTGAGGCTGTAACTTGTGGAACATTAGGTGGCCAGGCTCCTTCATTGCTCCTCTTTTCTTTCCAGTGTGTCTCTCAGGAAATGAGCTGAATGTCCCCATTGATGTCGGAGGGGTCTTTCTACCACAGTTCTTTGCTCCCTCATGGTTTTACCCACAACTGATTGCAAAGTCAGTGACACAGAACTCCGTCCTCTCTGTGTTGATCTAGGGTTGTATTTTGGTGTTCTTGTTTGTAGGGCTTTTCATATGTTGGGACTAGGAGCTTGGCAGGTCCTGAATTTAGTAGTTTTCGTGAGTCTCTTTGCTGTCATTGCATCTAGCTTCACCTTCTGCACCAAGTGTCAAAACCTGGAGATACTGCAAAGTGTTAGCTGCAGTATGACAAAATTCAGAAGTGACTCCTCATCTTAGCCAGTTACTACGAAGAGGCCACCAAGGTAGCAAGGAGTTTTTAATTCCTAAAACAAGTAGTTTCTCTTCCCATTGGTACTTGGTGTTTCAGCCAATCCATTCATTTTCCAATAAGAATCCTGTTAAGGTTGGGCTTTATTTTATCCACTGTTAAGCACGTGACAGGATTGATTGTGGAATCATAAAATTGTTTGGGTTGTAAGGGAGCTTTGAAAGTCCTGTAGGCCAACCTCCATCTTTCTTGATATAAAGCCAGGATAAAAAAGATGGTTGCCCAGAGAAGTTGTGGACATCTCATCCTTGAAAGTGTTTAAGACCAGGCTTAATGACCACCCCTACCCAAAGGAGGGCAACTGGGAAATGGAGAGGAGGCTCATGGGTTGAAAACAGATTTAATGAAAGAGCAGACCTAATATTATAATGCCAATATAAAGTCTACAAAGCTGTGTTTAGCTCAGCAAATGTGCAGTGGTTGGCTCCTCTTGATTCTCTTCCTGCTTTTGGGACTCACTCACCACCCTGCTCATAAGGACTACCTTCCTGTGCGGAAGTCTGGGTCCAGGAGCTGAACCCAGTCACAACTCTGACCCCATCACCACAGGTGGATTTGGTGGACCTCAGGCGAATCTGGTGGGTCTCAGGCAGGGAAAAAAACCCAGGAATAACTCCACAACATCATCATTAAAAAAATACACACACAAGGGTCTGCTGTCTGCTGCATTTATTTGGCTCTCCTGTTCACACTAATAGCAGCCATGTTTGTATGTCCCACAGCAGGAACAAACCTCTTAGTGAACAATGTAGTGTTAATTTCTGGGTAAGACACCAAAGTACCAGAAAGTCAGTGCTATATGATTACCTTTGGCAGCTCCAGCTTGTGACCAACTGATTTTTATCATTATAAAATCTGTGGCTCTCCTTCCATGAGTAGACATCCCGTGTTGTGCTCTTTCAAGTCAGAATATCGCAGCTCATGGCTTGGAGGAGCACAGCTCTGCTACATAAAGCACTGCTGGATGAAAAGGCCCAAATGATGGTGGTCAATGGAGTTAAATCCAACTAGCAGCTGGTCATAAGGGGTGTCCCCCAGGGCTCAATGTTAGGACCACTGCTGTTTAACATCTTTATTGATGACCTCGATGAAGACATAGAGTGTGTCAGCAGTAAGCTTGTAGATGACACCAACTTAGGTGGCAGTGTTGATCATCATGAAGGTGGGGAGGCTCTACAGAGGGACTTGGATAGGTTGGATCTTTGGGCCAATGTTAATGATGTAAGCTTCAGCAAGGCCAAATGCCAGGTCCTGCAATTGGACCACAACAACTCCATGCAATGCTACAGGCTTGGGGCAGTGTGGCTGGAAAGCTGTCTGGCAGAAAAGGACCTGGGGGGTGTAATAGGCAAACAACTCAATATGAGCAAGCAGTGTGCCCAGGTAGCAAAGAAAGCCAATGGCATCCTGGCTTGGATTAGAAATGTTGTGTCCAACAGGAGTAGGGTGGTGATTGTCCCCTTGTACTCTGCTCTGGTGAGGCCACGCCTCAAGTATTGTGTTCAGTTTTGGGCACCTCATTACAAGAGAGATGTGGAGGTGCTGGAAAGAGTGCAGAGGAGGGCAATGAAGTTGGGGAAGGGCCTGGAGAATAAATCTCATGAAGAGTGACTGAAGGAGCTGGAGCTGGTTAGTTTGATAAAGAGGAGGCTGATGGGAGACCTCATCACTGTCTACAGCTATCTGAAAGGAGTTTGTGGAGAGGTTGTTGCTGGTCTCTCAGGTAATTAGTGATAGAACAAGACGGAATGGCCTCAAGCTGTGACTGAGTGGCTTTAGACTGGACATGAGGAAAAAAATGTTCACAGCAAGAGTGGTCACACATTAGAATAGGATGTCCAGGGAGGTGGTTGTCCCCAACTCTGCATGTGTTTAAAAGTCATTTGGAAGTGGTGCTTGGGGATATGGTTTAGGGTGCACCTTGTAGAGAAGGGTTATTGGTTGGACTTGGTGATCCTCAGGGTCTTTTCCAACCTGAATGTTTCTGTGATTCTGTGAATATGCTTTTGTCAATTTCTTGCATTTCTTCCTCTTCTGCTTTTTTTCTCTCTCTCTCTCTTTTTTTTTTTTTTAATCTCAGTATTCTTCCCTGTTGTCTGAGTACGACAGAAAAATTGAGAGTTCAAGGTTTTGGGGAAATTAAGACACTTCTATTTTAATTCTTGATAGAGGCCCTGCTAATGTTCTTTGAAGATGGGATGGACATTTGATGTAAACCAAAAGAAGCTGTGTGCCTAGGTGTGCTTCTGTGTATGGAACCTCCAAGTATCATGTGCTTGTTGACCTGGGGTCGCAGCAGTACCTAAGCATACGGAGAGTATAAACCATGAGGAAAGGCCATGGGAACAGGAAAAGGCCTTTTTAATTCCACCTTCCTGCTTTGCCATCCTCCTCCCCCCTCCCCTCCTTCTCCAGTGACAAACCTAGGTGCCTGTGGAACTCATTTACATGCTTTGCTTCCAGTGCCCTCTCCCCTAATTTATCCCATATGTTTATTGCCCTTTGTGTGCAATACTCCTGACCCTGCTCCCTATTCACTTACAGTTCCCTGATTTTTCAGTTCTACCTCTAGGTTTTTGGTTGCCTTTTTTGAACCTCCTTGCCCACGTGTGAGCTCTGTGAAATATTTACTTAGACCAAAGTTATCAGCAGCAGCCAGGTGCTACTCAGAGCCATGGCAAAGTGGAGGTCTTAAAGCACTGCCTTCTTCAGAGGTACTAGTCTGAGACTGCAGACAGGGTGGGACCTACTGGGAGATCCACTTAGTATGAGGCCTGTTTCAGCAAGTTGATGTTCTTCTTTCCCTCTGCTGTTTTGAGAGCCATGGCTTTCTAGAATGGGCCCATAAGGAGTGGAAATGTCAAGACACCTCTCAGTACGTGGCTTGGTTTGACAAAATGCTGAGCTGTGCACAGCAGCTCTGACTCCAGAGAAAAACTCTGAGTCTGAAAGTGAAATTTTGAGCCTGAGATTTTTTTTTGGGTAAATAATAACCTTGCTGTGTGCAAGGAAATAGTGATACTTATAGCTTGCAGGTCTTTTATGCTCTGATCCTCAATGTCCAGGTGGGTTTTAGACCTTTCCAGAGATGGGGACTCCACAGCCTCTCTGGGCAGCCTGTTCTAGTGCTCTATCACCCTCACAGGAAAGAATCACAGAACTTTAGAGGTTGGAAGGGACCTCCAGAGATCATCGAGTCCAACCTCCCTGCCTAGGCAGGATCCCCCAGGGTAGTTCACACAGGAACACATCTAGGTGGGTTTTGACAGTCTCCAGAGAAGAAGACTCCACAACTTCTCTGGGCAGCCTGTCCCAGTGCTCTGTCACCCTCACTGTAAAGAAGCTTCTGCTCAGTTTCACCTCCTGAGGAAATCTCAGCCTAGTCTCGGTGGTAGATGGGAACTGGATTTGGGAACACACAGGTTGGGTTCAGAGGTAGACTAGACAAGAGTCCTCCTCCTTGGATACTGGCCATTGAAGTAGAGATGTGACCACTGCGATCTCTCAGCTTTATATTGAATATGACACAGATGGACTGGAATCTTTCTGCACCCCAGCCCTTGGCAGTAACTCTGTCAGCGTTATCACTGCTAGAACTGTCACTGAGAAGAGCCTGAGCTTAAAAGTCAAATCACTGAACAGAATCAGTTCTGTTCTAGCTCAAACTCTACTCCCAGATTTTCCACTCAGCACAAGTGCCCATGCTCCAGGGTCACCTATGCATGATGAGAAGCAGCTAGACCAGTGCTCTCTTCCCTCCTCACCCCTGGGGGTAGGACACTGAAATCCATTCTGACTTCCTTTTTGTTCCTCTGCAGAGTTTTGCTGATCTGCACAGGGGAAAATCTGCTCTGGTGCTCTGCAAACCTACCTTGGCAATTCTTCTTTTGTTTTATTTAACAGGTCAAAGTGAAGCAAAGGTTTTCATGCTTCTGGATTTTTTTTTTTCCCCTACCAGTTACTGATTTTTACCATGTTCAGTTTGGCAGTTTGGAAAAAAAAAAAAAAATCAAAACAAAGCAAAAAAGAAATCAACAGAAGGATTACGTTTCAATGGCACAACACCCTAATCCTCAGGCAAATGATTTGTCCAAGCTTAATATGAAGTACTTAGGATGTATTGTTTGATGTAAACACTAGTTCTAATAAAATGGTGCCTGAGGTACAGTTCTTCAACTTGTAATACCCTATTTGTGTTGGCCTGTACACATTGGATTCAAAACCATTATGATAAAATATATCCTCTTTAGCCCGATAGAAAAAATAAATAAAGTCACAGCATAAGGCCTGCTCTCCAAGGAAGGACAGCCAGAGCAGTAGGCAGGGAAGTCTCCTTCTCCTGCAGGCACTCTAAGGGTCAACTAAAATTCTGCCCTGTTGGTCATGGGGTGTGTCTAGGGCAGAAATCGGTCTCAGTCTGTTCTCTGGCATCCCGGGGAAAGTGGATATCCTGCCCCGTGGATTCATATTTTCACAGAATCACAGAATTAACCAGGTTGGAAAAGACCTTGGAGATCATCAAGTCCAAACTATTGCCTGACGCCTTCTAATTAACTATATCATGGCATTAAGTGCCTCATCTCGTCTGCTTTTAAACACCTCCAGGGATGGTGACTCCACCACCTCCCTGGGCAGCCCATTCCAATGCCAATCACTCTTCCTGTGAAGAACTTCTTCCTAACGTCCAGCCTAAACCTGCCCTGGCACAGCATCAGGCTGTGTCCTCCTGTTCTGTCAGTGGTTGCCTGGGAGAAGAGATCGACTTCCACCTGGCTACAACCTCCTTTCAGGTAGTTGTAGAGCCTGTTTGAAGTTCTTCTAGGCTGTTCCATCTATTTGACATTATTTGTGGGGAGCAGGTTGAGGGAGAGAATTCTGACCCTCTGCTCCACTCTGATGGGACTCCACCTGCAGTCCTGGGTCCAGCTCTGAAGTCCTCAGCACACGAAAGACATAGACCTGTAGGAGTGTGTCCAGTAAAGAGACACAAAAATGATCAGAGGGTTGGAACACCTCCTACCTAGGTGGCATGAGGACCTGTGTGCACTGGTGGCCAGGGAGCCACCACCAGCACTTTTTGTTCCAGTGCCCACGTACCCATGGCTGGAGGTTCTGCTCTGGAGCCTGTTGCCAGGTAGCCATGACCTGGGGAGACCTGCAGTCTCTGTTTATCTGCTTAACAATTTTTTGTGGGGCATAGCAATCTCTGTTTATCCACTTAGTCATTTTTTTGCAGGGCACAGCAATGCTTAAGTCCCAAACCTCCTAGGGAATTACAGGTGTAGGCTGGTCAGATAAATGCTGTGCCTTCCACTCCAGGAGCAGGGGCTGGATTTACACCCTGTAACTATAATGTAGTTAACCTGTGACTGTGTTTTAGCTATCTACTTTTTTTGTCCCTTCAAGCCAATTATTACTAAAACTAAACTCAGTATGACTGAGTTGTTTATCACTGCCCTGAGAGGAAATCATCCTTTGGCTATGCACTCCTCAGAAGCCAGGTACACTACTTACCTTATATTTACACTGTCATTAAGAGAACATTATTATTAATACTGCTATTTTCCCTGTGTTAGCACAATATTGCTGGTATTAATAATACTTAATTCAGGTCCTCAGTTCCTTAGGAAGAATCACAGCCCCTGGTTATTATTAAGCTTGCAACTGGGTAATAAGTAGTTTGTCCCAGCAAAATGACAGTCTCTACAGCAAGGTGGTGGCAATAGACCATGGGAGCCTGAAGTTCAGCCTACTTCCTGGAGCTGACTGAAAAGTATTCCCCTGGGCTCGATGAGCTTTGGGTCTGGCTCCTTGTGACTTCACTCCTGCGAAGATGTAGGAGGCAACACAGGGTCTACAGCTTTGCTATCACCCTGCTGTCACCAGGGTTTCAGCAGCTCCAGATGAGGCTGCTCTTGTCAGCTGTGATGGTGGCTGATGTGCCATGGCAAAGGTGGGTCCTAGCGAGGGCATGACAGTGAGGAGGGGACACTGCTATAGTTAACTCATAGGATGGTGAGTGGGAAAGAGGAAAGCAAAGGGCACTGCCAGGGCTTGTGGCCAGCTCCTGAGAGGTTATCCATGGCATCAGGGCAGCATGTGGTGGGCTGATGGGCCTGTTCCTGTCACACACAGTCCCTCTGCCTGTTCAGACACTGCTATGGAAAATGAGGGTTTGACAGTGGGAATAAACTCATTTGCCTTGATCCCTCGAAGTTTGTCTCATGGATTATGATTTGAAACTGCTCCTTGGCAGATTATCCTCACACTGGCCTTGCAGAACTTTCTGTGGAGCACTTTTCTCCTGGGTAACTTAAAAAATGGCAGCAAATTACTGAGAGTGCTTTAAGTTCCAAGCAAGGAGATCAGGATGTCTTCAACTAGGCTGCAGGGGGAGGTGTGACTGGACATTCAGAAACCTTACATTATAAATTATCCTAAGGTGACCTGAAAAAAGAACCTTTTCTCTCCAAATTTCACATTTTATTTTTCCTTTTAATTCCTTATTCTGCAGGGAAAGAGGTCTGCTACCAGCTCGATCTACATGAGAGAAGTTTATGAAAACAGTAATTTTTTGCCAATTCATGTATTTTCAGCCTTCCTAAACATAACGTTTTTCCTCTGCCAAATTGACTCCATTTGAAACCTCCTGTGATATATCAGAGATGCTCTTTCCTCTCTACCATCAGATACTGTCCTGTTTTTTTTTTTCTGGGGAATAATCCTTGGCCAGCCACAGGCTGCAGGCCATCAGCAGTTTTGAGGGCAGCTGTGGCAGCTGACCTGAATTGGCTACAGGTTTACCCCAGAGCAGACACCTCATGCTCAGTATAAAAGGGGATGTGTGGAGAGGGAGGTGGTTGCTGCTGATCCTGGTCTCCATGTCCCTGGAGGGGCTCAACCAGCATTCAGCTCCTGAGTGCTGCTTTCCTCCTTGTGGTGACTGCTGTCCATTCACTGGGCTGAGTATAACTTTGTCTACTTGATATTTGTTTTAACATTAGTAGTTTTGCTGTTTCACTGTATCTGTTTTTATTTCAATGCCCTCTCTTTTACCTGATCTGCCTTCTTTGCTGGGGAGGGGTCATCTGATGGTAGAATACCTGCTGTAGTTTAACCCTGGACATGGGCTGAGTGTAGACAGATACAAATCCACATTTTTCTCTACCATGCAATTAAAAACAATCTATTTTACTCTCAGCATTAATTTGCTTGCTTGCTCTTCTTTGTATGGAAACCAGCTCTAGCTTCACAGCCATTTTCACTCTGAAACACCCAGGCTGAGTGCAGTGTTCTGTACAGGGTTCATTAATAAAATGTTTCTCTCCTGCCACTGTGTTGCCCCCTTGCAAACCCAGCAGTGGGCAGAATGTGATCAAGGGAGATTGCATTCATTTATAGATGCATCTCACCAGAAGGCTTCCACATAATTAACAGCATTTGTAGCCTTAAGTTGGAGCATGCTTTCAAGGTGGTGTAGGTTTGTTGCTTCCTGCTTTTCACATCATTCCTTAACTGGGCTGACTTTTGGTGTTACAAACTTCATCAATGATTTTAAAAAGAAGTGGGGAAAAATAAGTAGTAATATTTTTTAAAAAAATTGCAACTTTTTTTTTTTTTAATGTGTGAAGAAGGAACACCACTGCCAAGCTTTTATCAGCTAAGCTGCCCCATTTCTTTGTTCATGGAATAGCTTCTGTGTGCCTAAACCTCTGGCAGTGCAAGAACTAGAGGTCAAATCGCTGTCCTTTGGCTCAGGTTGGCAAGCTATGACTTCCACAAGTAGACATCTCGCAGCCAAAAAGATTTACTCATCTGAGTAAAGATTTACTCTCTTCATGATGTGGGTAGAGGATGCACGAGCGATCTGGCCTAGTACGAACATCTCCACCCAGCCTCGATGCTGGTTGGAGAGATCCAGCTGGTGGCTCTGCCTCTCTGCCAGCATCCACTGGTTACGTTGAGCTCATTAAGAAAATATTGATAGTGCAGAAGTTTATGCAATATCTGGTTCCTTTGAAGCCACAGGGATCTCAGACAGCTTGCTAGAGAGGGAAGGATGTGCATGTGTGTGAGAGCGGGAGAGGGAAATCGGATCCTCTGAATGAAGAAATCTTGCCAAAAAAACCTCTGGGTGGGGTCTGGGCTGAGAATGCAAGCATCAGATAAAAATAACAAGTCACACGGTAGAGGACAGAGCACAGGGCTCTTCTCTTTCTCTCTCTCCCCCTGGGGCCGCGCATGCCCGGGGAGCCCAGCAGAAGGCTGGAGTAAAGAGGGTCTGCGTTTGATGTATGAGCTTTGGCTTGCCATTGTGAGTCACCCCAGAACTAGCTGTAGGCAAAACAAGAGAAAGAAAGAAGAAGAAGAAAAAAAAAAATCTTTTGTGATTAATTAGAAAAAACTGGACAATTATGAATTGACTGCACGCAGCCAGGGTAGGGTAATATAAATAGTAATGAAGCCGGCTGGATGTGACGAAGGCGCCGTGTTTATGTGAGAGCGGAGAAGAAAGGCTCTGACTTCGGTGGTGTCAGTTTAAATAACGTGATTCCTGCTCTCTTGACTCTTTGTTCTGGTCTTTTACCCAGGATCAGATCTGAAACTTTAAAACTCACTTTTTGTTGTCTTATCTAAATGCTTGGTTGTTCTTTTGATGTCTGCCCGAAACATATGCTTCTCTTCAGTGACCATCGAGAATTATTATGTTATGATGAATGAATGAGTCTCACAGTGCCGTAAGTGGTGTGTGGTTATTGTTGCTCCTTTGTGTTTGTCAGTAGCCTGAGCACAGGGTCTGACAGGCTCCATCCGCGCACGGGGATGGGCAGGGTATTTGAATTCTCCAGGTTCTTGGTACTTTTTTGGAGCGGGAAGGGGACACACACACACAAAGGCAAAGACCGATAGGCAGCTTTTCGCAGCACAATGGATAGTTATATTCACAATGTTCTACATCACTCCTCGTTTAGCTGCCACCTAATTAAAAAAATATATTGGCAGTAAGATGACGTCAGCCACATAATTGCTTTCTGATTTTTTGGGGAGCGGCAGGTCTTGTCTGAATGCGGGATTTTTAGTAAGAGGAGGAACGTCGCAGTGTTGAATTTCGGTCGCCCTGGCGATCGCGACAGTGGATTAAATCGTAGTCACCCCCTCCTCCTGACTCTGGCAGGGCTTTGCTGCTTCCCCGGCTGATGATCGCGGTCCTCGTCGGGGCCGCTGCCTGCGCCCATCATCTTCCCGCTTTGTTCTCCGCTAATACTGCCCTCGGGGAGCCGGTCCCGGTCGCGACATGCTCCCGACACCACCTCCCCGTGGAGCTGGGCTGCTGCGGCTCCGCACGTCCTGGCCGCCGGCGCTCGAATCCCCTCCCCTGCGCGGTGCCTGCGCAGGGAGCATCCCACCAAAACCCCGCAAAACGGCGGCTGGGAGAGCGAGTCCTCACTGCTCTGTGGAGAGGCTGCTGTGGGGAACTGTAACCTGAGCTTCGTGTCCAGGGCTGGGCTCCCCAGTTCGAGAGACAACGAACTGCTGGGCAGAGTCCGGTGGGGGGGTTATGAAGACCATGAGGGGACTTTGCTCTGCTCTCTGATGAGGAAAGGCAGAAAGACTTGGGGCTCTTTAGTCTGGAGAAGACTTATTGATGCTCGTGAATACCAACAGGGTGGGGCCAGATTCTTTTCAGAGGTGCCCAGTGATAGGACAAGGGACAATAGGCACAAACTAGAATGTGAGATTCCACATGAACACGACAAAGAATTTCTTTGCTGTTAGGGTATTAGAACACTGGGCCAGTCTGCCCAGAGCAGTTGGGAAGTCTTCTCTGGAGAGATTCCAAAGTTGCCTGGATGTGATCCTGTGTAACCTGGTCTGGGCAATCCTACTTTAGCAGATGACTAAGACTAGATGATCTCCAGAGGTCCCCCACCACACTAGGATTCTGGGGGAAGGAGAGGATCTTCTGCTGGGGTTCTTACTTAAGTGGTCCAAGTGCTTTTGCGCACAGCTGTCCTCCTAGACACTTGTTTGAAACCACACCAGTTTGGTTTTTTTTTTTGATTATTTGATTTCACAGAGAGGATTTTAACCCCAGTGTTTCGCACTTGCAGAGATATCTGTACTAAAAGCATGCTTGGCAATTTTGGTGTTACATCTCTGTGAAGCATGCACAAGTGCCTGCAGATCTGGTTCTAGAGAGAGCTCACTGGGATGAGAAAGACTACTCCAACAAGTCAAGAAATAGTGGTGATGCAAATGTGGTCTTTTAATTAGCTCTGCAATCCTGCAACAACCCCCCACAATGCTGTGAGGTGAAGGCACATCTCTGCTGTAGTTTACTGCACTTTTGCTGCCTCTGAGACAAAGAGCAAAGGTACAAGGGGGCAGGTGTGAGAAGCAAGGCAATAATAAACATTTCTTTAAGGTCACTCTCAATCTTTTGGTGGATAATGTTGACAGAGGGTGAAAATAAGCTGCAAAACAGAGGGGTGGGGCTCATGATGGTATTAAGTGTTCTCAGATTGTATTAGTTTTAGGGAAAGGGTGGCTTTTCTTACATTTTGGATCCTGCCTTCATTAATGGAGCTCTGATTAAAGGCTTTGAGTTCATCAGCAAACAACAGCACAAGAGCTGTGGACTTGATGAGGTGAGTTGTCCTACTGTCCTAGGTCCACAAAAAGATATGCAGGTTGACACCAAGCTAGAGTGTTTGCTGATACATTAACCCTGATGTTAGATTTGATGAAACTCTGTGGTGGCCCAGATCATTGATGTAATGTTCTGGTCTTAACCTTGCACATCTCCAAGCATTTACTGATTTTAATCCTAAAGCTTTGGCTGAAGAGTCACCCTGTGATGCTCCCAGGGGATATTTCTTTTGGATTCCAACTGGAAGTGAAGGGGAACAAAGCTGGTGATATCTTCTTGGATTTCTACCAGCTCATCTAACCTAAAAGAAAACCTGGGTCTTTATCCTGCAAATCCTCCATGCACAAAATTCTCCTTGCAGTCAATGATATCTGACTTAGCAATTGATTTTCTCATTATTGTTCCCGTGTCAATTATTTCCCCAGTCTGACTCGCAGTGTATCTGCATTGCAACTACAAGTCTGACCTACTGCGTGTTAATCTAGTGAGCTGGAGTGTCCCTAACTGCTCGGGCATGGCAACAGCAAGGGCATCACTCTCACAACCACCTGCCCAGTGCCTAATGGCTTATTCATTCCTTTTCTTCACACTGTATTCTGATCGCAGCATGAGTGAACCCCAGGCAGATTTTGAAAGTGTCCAGAGGAGATTCTGTAACCTCTCTGGGCAGCCTGTTCCAGTGCTTTGTCATCCTTGCAGGAAAGAAGTTTTTCCTCCTGTTCAGATGGAACCCCTTGTGTTCTGGTTTGTGCCTGTTGCCCCTTGTCCTGTCACTGGGCACCACCAAAAAGAACCTGGCCCCATCCCCTTGTCCTCTGCCCTTGAGATATTGATAAGCATTGATAAGATCCCCTCTCACTCTTCTCCGGGCTGAAGAGCCCCAGGTGTTTCAGCCTTTCCTTATCAGAGAGATGTTCCAGTCCTCTCATGATGTTTGTAGCCCCGAGGCCTCACTCTGCCACCTGAGCTGATGCCTTTCACCAGCCTTTGGAGGATGCTTGCTCTCCAGGTCTTTGAGAGCTGTCCTGCTCTGCTAAGCTTGTGCGCTGAGCTCCTGCACAGGGCCAAGGAGAGAACTGTGTCCTTACCCCGAGGCACAGGTCTATTCACTCTGGGGACTGCTGTTAAACCAAACCTCTGAGAATAGGGGAAAAAGAAATTGAAAGCAAACATGGTGAAATAGCATCAACCTTTTCTGACTGCCCCTATAGCAGGCTCCAGTGAATGCATATGTTGTGCTTGTGAGGGTGGGGTCGGGGAGAAGACCAGAAACGCCTTGATGCCAAGAAGCTCTTTTTCAGCTTTACAAGGCTTGGGTTAGCAACTGTTGTGAACACCTCTGGGACTTTCCTGCCATGTGCTCTGTTCCTCATCTCCAGCATCTGTTCAGCAGCACCTGGCACCTGCATTGCCTTCATATTTTATTTTTTGTCACTAATAGTGGGGTGAGTATGTTTCGCTTCTGCCAGCACAGGAACTGTACCAACTGCTCATGGATGTCCTCAAGGTACAGCTGGTAGCTCCAGGTCGTCCTGCAGGCTTTGCTGTAATGCAGAGTACTCCTATTTGGCTTTGACACAGCCACAATAGTCATAAGTATGTCAGGTTCCCAAATACTTTGTTGTTGAAAAATCTCCTATTTAGATAGTAGCTATTTGGCAACTTTGGATGCTGCTCTTGTCCTGGCATAACCTCTTTCTGTAACTATACCTCAGGATTAATTGTATTTGCTCAAGAAGTTGGCAGGATTGTGGTTTGCCTTCTACCTACTCGCCCCATACTGGTGAGCCTAATAAAATGTTGTGAGGTGTGCTATGATATTTTAACGATGACAAATATCAATGTTTTTAATCCACTAAGGCTTTCTTTTATCAAGTTCTTTATCATTTTGCCATCTGCCAGGCTGCTTGACACCGTGTAGCGTAGGCTTGGCACGGTATCCCTGACTGATAAAGAGAATGGGTCAGATGAACCACTTGTAATCTGAGTTAATTGCTTCTGACTTAACTGGGAATGCATGTGGAGCAAACCAGGCTTTAGAATTTGCTAATCCACTGTTGCTTGTCATGCAACACCTTATCAAAACAGCCAAAACTGAGACAGAAGAAAACAGCAAAGTAAGAGGCAGTTTACTTGGTAACCTTTCTGGTTTAACTGACTGCAGTGTGCATCAGCTGTGTACCGAAACCCTTCAGGAGTATCTTGTTGTTTTGCTGATTCTGTTGTGGGTCGCTGCCGCTATTTATTACAGCATCGCTCACCTGGTTATCTTATCTCCGGTGGGAGCATCTCTATCTACAAAGGGACGTCTCCAGCTCTGTCTTTATGCCTCAGCTGAACACTGAGGCATGTGACTGAGATTTCTGGCTGTTTTAGGATGACATGCTCTGCAAGACCTTTATCTTCTGCTAGCCAAGGGAAGATCTTCATCTGGAGGTAGCTAGACCCTGTCTGTTAGCTGCACCTCTGCAACTGTGCTTTCAAAATCCAGTCAGGTTGGGTCAAGTTCTGAGTTTGCCTCAGCAGAGATGCAAGTTGACTTTGCTTTAAAGAGGACATGAGGAAATTGCTTTGCATTAATCTTTTGGAATTCCTTCTTCCCCTTACATTGAGCACGACCTCAGTTTTCAATTGGCTAGACAGATTTGTGCATTTTGGGCAGAAATGATCAGTGGTGGCTTCAATATAATTTCCAGTGTTTTCGGGACTTACTAATTTTTACCACGGTTTATTTCTGCCCATGCTCATGAATTGCAGAGTTTTGTCAGCAGGTTCTATATATTTATTCCTCCCCCCTTTTATTTTCTTCTCAATTTTCCATCGGAGCAGGGTCTATTGTGTTTCAGGCTGTGCTTGCTGACAAACAGCCTTCAAAAGCAGGTGAGGTTGTATCATGTGTTTTGTTACCCTCCAGATACTTCATTAGGGAAATCTCTGTAACTCTTCTTTGTTCTCCGAAGCTTTTCACTTGCCAGGCATCCCAGTGGCACTCTGCATTATCCCAAAACCCTCTGAATAGAGCACTTAACTGAAGCCAATTAGAGGGTGAATTTGCTTAAGTATGTTAACCTGCCTGTGAATGTATAGGAGACCACCTTGTTTGGTATCTTTCCATTATATAAATCTTCAGTTTGCTCTTGTCCTGCCAAATTAATTCCCCCTCAGTACTGCCTTTATAACTTAAAAGGTCTAATCTAGCTTTTCTTCTTTCTGTGTTTTCAGTTCCATATTCATGCTCCTTCCTTTTTCTCTATTCTGTGGCTATTTTGTCCTTAATTCAAAGGACCAACCAAAACTGTGTCAGCCCATTTGAAACTTCCAAGACCTTAAACATGTCAGTTCTGTACTTAGGCTGAAAATTCTTTCTGTTGGCTGTACAGTTGATTTTCTTTATAGACTAAAACAGCAGTAATCCAATCTCTACGTATTACTCCAATGCAAATAATCCCAACTACCAGTTCGACTATCTCCAAAAGAAGTCACTTGCCTTCACATCAGACCTACCATTAAGGAAAGAAGCAGTGGTGTGTTTTTCCTGTAGCAAATCCGATTGACTAGAGGCCTCCAGTAGTGGCAATTCTCCTCTTCAGTGCAGCTTGAGGGTGGATTCCTATGCTGTTTTCCCACTAGTTCTAAGCAGAATGCAAATAGTTCAATTTTGTCCTCTTTTGACAGCAATTGTTCTGGGCACGGTCAGGTAAGAAGGTGTCACCCTGGAGAGAAATCAGGACCTGATTGTGCCTCCAATCTCCAGGTATGGGACAGAGTTGCAGATTGTTTTGATACATGACGGGGATCATGAACCCACAGTGGCCAGGACTAATGCTGCGGGAAGGAGACAGTTCCAGTTACTGTTCCTTTTGGCTGCTGCCAGCAATTAGGTCATCCTAACTTCTTGCTCTTTGATGCAACCAAAAAGAAGGAAATGGAGCCCCCATGTTTGCTGTGAAAAACTTTAGTTTCCAATTGTGTTCAAAATATTAATGGCTAAGGTTTTCCGTTGAGGCTCACCATTAGAGAAGATAAAATGAAGATCAGTGAGGAACAACATGCTGGAAGTTAGAGATGCTGTGTGGCCTTGCTTCAGCTTACCCTAAGGATAAGCTTGAGCTTAAGATCTCATTAATTTCAACAGGATCTAAACTACAGAACCTAAAATAGTTGTAGACACATTTGTCACCATCCCTGCAGGTATTTGAAAGATGTGGTGCAGAGGGACATGGTCTAATGGTGACCTCACAGTACTCTGCTAATGGATGGACTTGATCTTAAAGTTATGTTCCAACCAAAATGGTTCTGTAAGTCTGTATAATCTGAAATCAAGATGGGTAGAAGTACAGATGGAGTCAAGAACATCCACTCCTCATTCTCAGTCTGTGTTACCAGGTTTGGGAGCATTTCCTTGTCCCTTGTTTGAGAGAGCTCCCTGTTATGGCCTCAGACCAGCGTGCTACTAGAAATGACTCTATGAAACTGCTTTTCAGATTTTGGTGCTAGTTTCTATTGCACTCATAGGTAACATCAGGATTGTGTTTTGCCAGCACACTCTCAGTGCAAAGGACCACTGAATACAATCTCTGGGAGCTGGCTGAGGAAGGAGATGGTCACTCAGTGGAGGTGAAGCTGATTTAATTCTTTCATGTGCTCAGCACAGCATAAAGCAGGAATCATATTTTGTTTTCTGCCTGCTGTGTGGCTACGAGGAGGCTACCAGAACCCCTAATGTATAAAGTTGAGAAGCAAAAAACAACAGTCCAAAGCAGTCATGTACAATGACTGAACTGTAAAAGGATGCTCCTCCCCCAGTCCAGTGCCTTTCCTTCCTGCATCACCTTTGCTATAGCCTCCAGGAGTAAGGAGTGCCATGGTTGAAAGATTGTAGAGATTTCTCCCCTTCAGAAGATGAATTTATGAATTAGGGCACTTAATGCAAAGGGCCTTGAAGGAGCTGATTTTTCTTTCTACTCTACCTTAGGTACCTTGTGTGACTCCAAGTCAGGTACTTGGCATTTTTTTTTTTTTTTTGGTGAGAAGGATGTATCTAACTCCCATTAATTGCAAAATTTACATTCTTAAACATCTCACTGAGCTGCTTGGAGATAATCTGAAAGTACTCAGGGATGCATTTAGTATGTGACCCTGCTGTGCAGGTAAAAAAGCCCTTTGGTTTTGGTGGTTAAGACCCTTATGCACAAAGAGAGTCAGCTTCTGGGTGCTTCTCCAACACTTATGCCTGGAGGAACAAGTTGAGTCTTTGAAGATCTCACCAGCTCTGCGTGGTCTTATTAAGGATTACTGGTAGTGGCTATAGGGACAGAGTAGAGGAAAAGAGATGAATCTAGTGTGAGCCTTTCTGCTCTACTCTCCCCTAACCATTGCTGTTCCTGTCCTTTAAAGTTCTGGGTGGACACCTTGGAGCAGAGCCACAGGGTTTTGTCCCTTGTGGTGCGGTGGCTGCTGAGTCTTTCTGTCATCTGGTCTGATTGTTTGCACAATTCAGCTGGCAGTGCCAGTGCTGTCTCAGAGGGGCTCTTCCTCTGCATCTGCCTTGCATTGATCAGTGGAAAGTCCTGAAACCCTTTGCCTTTGGGATGTCTGATTTTTGTCTGTAGGTCTCACCAGCTGTTCTCTGTGCCACCTTCTACCTCTGCACAGTGAGATCACAGTAACTCCCTGTGCTGGCACGAGTGGCAAACAAACAAAAGGTTGCAAAACACAAGCATTAGAGCAATGGAAAGTGTTTAGATGCCTCAAAGAGATGGCCTGAGTGGTATGTGTACCCTGTTATGTCATGCTTTATATTCCCCAGAAAAGAAGGGAGGACTCAGACCATTGTTTACAAGTTGGCAGGCAGATCACACACTTATGTGGTGCTGTTAAATCCAGAAGTTACACCACAAGTGGGTCTGGCCCAGTATTTTCTAATGAACTTATTAATGGTGCCTAACAGACTGTCTGTAGTTGAGGACATTCAGTTATTAGTCAGAACACTAAACTTACAGCTGTGTCACCCATGGGAAAAGAATACAGAAAAGTGCAACTGAAAGAACACAGAAAATTGCATCTAAAAAGATCTGTAAAGAACACCAAAAAAATCCATTTGAAAGGGTAAAGGAGTGTCTGCTAATACTTGGTTGCTGGGAAAAGTTGGCTGATTTTTGATAACTGATTTCTTATTGCTTGTTTATCAGTTTAGCTAAGCTCACTTGATTTGCATTTGGGATGATAAGACTGAAATCCATCAAGAAAAGTATGTGATGGGAGTTGGAAGGGGCCTCTGGAGATCAACTAGTTCAATCTTCCTGCTAAAGGGGGATCACACAGAACGGGTTACCAGGGATCACATCCATGTGGGTTTGAACTCTCTCCAGAGAAGGAGACTCCACAACCTTTCTGGGCAACCTGTTCCAGTGCTGTCAGCCTTGCAGGAAAGAAGCTTTTCCTCATGTTCAGATGGAACCTCCTGTGTTCCAATTTGTTTCTTGTTGCCTTTCATCCTGTTGCTGGGTGCCACTGAAGCATCTGGTCTCTTGACACCTACTCTCTAGATATTGATGGGCATTGNTTCTTCTTAAGGCAGGTGTGCTGTTTTTAGGTGGGTACTTTACTTCCAACCTTATTCTATTGGAGTATTGTAACTCCACCTTCCCTTCAGTGCAGGCAATGGTTACTTCGCCTTGGAGTGTCCTTCAGCCTAATGAAGCCCTCAGGTATGGTTGCACCAACTCCTTCTACTTCCAGTGCCCAAGCACCAACGGCTTTGGGAATAGAAGTGGATTTCATTGCTACTAAGGAATTCTGCCCTTATTTCCAAAAAGCTGAAAAATGCAGGCAATAAGTAGATGATGCAAAGGAAGTTGTTTGCCATACAAGGGTAGATGCTGATACTTTATTCCATCCCACTGAAAATGCATAGAGTGGTAAGGCTGGAAGGGACCTCAAAGATCATCCAGTTCCAACCCCCTGCCACAGGCAGGGACACCTCCCACTAGCACAGGTCACTCAAGGCCTTGTCCAGCCTGGCCTTGAGCACCTCCAGGGAGGGAGCAGCCACAACCTCCCTGGACTACCTGTGCCAGTGCCTCACCACCCTCACTGGAAAGAACTTCCTCCTAACATCCAGTCTAAATCTCCCCTCTGCCACTTTAAACCCATTGCCCCTTGTCCTGTCATTACAAGACCTTGTCAATAGTCCCTCCCCAGCCTTCCTGTAGGCTCCCTTCAGATACTGGAAGGCTGTCTTGGAGATACAGTGGACTTCTAATGTGGTGGCCAAAGAGCTGTTAAAACAGAAGAGGCCAATGTCTAGGGCTTTTAGTGCCTCAATTTCTCATGGAATTTCTAATGAACTAGAGTTTAGTGTTTAAAATATGGTCATGGCTCTCAAATGCAAGCTACATTTAACAACTATGCATTGATTTTTTTTTTTTTCCCCCTCTCCTTGTAATTTTATTTCAGTGAACATTTTTTGTTTTCTTAATTAGTAGCCTTTTAAAGACAGATTTAACATTTTCATTATCAGAGGGTAAGTTATGAAACAGCTGTATGGAGAGGCAGGGAGGGTGGAAAGGGGGGGGGAAAGACCATCAGTGAAAGATTTTCTATCTGTATTTCACAGTGGGGGTGGAGGGGGAAATGTGAATGCACACACACACACACACACACAGAGAGAGAAGCTGACCCTGAGATTAGAATGGAGACAAAACCACAGTGGCGAAGGTGGTGACAAAACTCCTCAATTTCCAATGTCTCAGTCACCCTGTAACGGGAAGAGCTGTTTACCCCATGTTCCTTATTAAACTGAAGTATTTTATTTAATGAGCATGACTCATGCAAGGTGTTCCCATAAATCATCAGCTGGTTTACAAACTCAATAACTAGGCTTCCTGCTATAACTAGGCTGTGCACACCTTAAATTATTAACACGCCAGGGCCTTAAGGCAGATCTTTGATGATGATGATATAAACACTGTGAGGACAAGGTGCTCTCTCAGCAAAAGATTATTGACTCTAATTACCATTTACCACAGGAAAAAGAAAAGAAAAGACAATAAAATATGAGGGAGAATTTAAATCTCAGGTTTAATTTTATGAGGAGTTTTAAACCCCCAAACTTTTTTGTTGCTCTTTTTAAATCTTTTTTTTTCTTTTTTTTGCTGCCTCTGCTGCTGACACTCTCTAGCTGGCTGATGTTGAAAGCATGACAGTTGTTCAGAAGAAAAGCAGCAAAACAACAAAACAAAACGAAACAAAAAAGGTAAAACACGAGAGAATGTTCAGTTGGTGCTATGTATGTTCTTTGAAATGGATGGAAAAAGGCCAGAGGGAACAGAAAATGATAATACATTGGAAAGAATCCCAGCCTTAATTGTTTTCATGTATGTAATGTAATGAAAAAGGTTAAAGCACTAATGTGCCTGACTGCAGTCATTTGGTTTGTAAACCAGAACTGCAGGTCAGCCTTGAAAAAAGAAAGTGTAGTCTTATAGGCTTCAATTTTACCCAACCCTCATTAGAAGAACGCTGGAAGTCATGGTATAAGGGTTGAAAGGCAGCTAAGAGGAGAGCTTTGTTTTTATTCCTGCCCAGGTGAAAGAGCAGAGAGAGTCCCACATCCAGTGCACACTCATTTCTGAGCGTGCAAACCCTGTTAGAGGGTGGCACAGTGAGCGTGCAGGAGGCAGATTCGGTGCAGCCACCTCCTAGCAGATGAAAAGAAACCCTGCCTTTCACTGCAGGAGGAAATGGCCCTCGTTTTAAAGGCATGTTTACAATGTTGTTGCTTTCTCAAGCTAATTTTTGAACTTGTGTTTTTATTAATGTAAACAGCAACTTCTTACATTTTTAATGATCCTTCCACGCCGTCAGATCCCAAAGGTACTTGGCAGATGGTACGATGAGGGCTCACTTCAGGCCTGCTGCTGAAATAAACCATTTGAGGTTGGAATAAGGCTATCATCCTGTCTTATTATGGTAATAGGACCATGACTGCAACTGCATCGGGAAGAATTTTCTCCTTCCCAGCTCTAGGACATCCAAACCCTCCCATTTCTTAATTTTCATCATCAGCTATTTGTGGGTGTAAACAACAGCATCCCAAAATTTACTCCGTGCCTGACAATACTTTGCAGTTGCTAATGGACTTTGTGCACACTGACTCTAGGATTTATCCCTGGTGATGCAACTGAGGCCAAACTATGTAAAAATGGAGGAAATATTATTTCTCTTCAAGAAGGGCTGTGGTTTTGTTTTTCCTTTAAAAACTTGCACCTCCATCAGCACCAGTGGGGCACAGCTGAAGCATTGGTTCAATATTGAACATCAGGGTTGTGTAGTGAGCAGCTACATAGCGATTTAGAGCTACCACTCAAGCCAAATCCTAAATTATAAACAAGAAAGAGGAACTTTCTGGACTTCTAATAGAAAGCAAATAGAATAGAGGATTGGTTATAGAAGAAAAAAGTAGCTATGTCTATATAATTTCATTCATTTGCTGGACTAGTGTATGATTTGTTGCAGAAGCTGTTCTCTCTCTGCTGCTTCCTACCTCCTCCTTTTCCCCACTTTGATTGATCTTACATGACTGCACTAACCTTGGCTGAGTAGATAACAGTGGGGCCCTGTTTTTTCTTTTTTCTGGGGTGAGAAGAGGGTGACTGGTAGCCCCTTCTGGGTTTGTCCAGGGGGGGAATCTCTGGTATTTTAAAATTGCAAATAATTGTAAATATATTTTGTGCATATGCATTGTATTACATGCTTTTAGTTTTGGATTGCTGTAAATGTATATCTTCATTTGCTTCCAAACCTTCTGAGCTAGTCTGGTGACTTTGAGGGTGATTTTCAACCCACCACACACAAATACCATGTTCTGCCATACTGAAGCTTTCCTTGGAGGTCCTCTGTCCAAGCTCTGATCAGCCTCATTTCTTCTTAGTGTGTGTGATATGTGGCACAAGCGGAGGTGAAGTTTGTAAGCCACAGGCAGTCACTGAGTGTTTGAGTGTGGAAAGCTTTTAAGTGCTAGTACTGCTCCTATCTTTCTAGCAAGAGGTGTTGCTGTGGGAAATAGAGATGTATTTTAAGAATGTTCTCCCTCAGCATTACATAAGACAGAAAAATAAGTGTGTGACACATAATACCCAGCAAGAATGGGTCCTTAGGTTTATCCATGCCATTTCATCTGGATGTTAGTGTCCTATATTTGTAGCAATAGTAAGAAAAATGATCTTTTTTCACACTTCCTGAGGTTTAGTGTCCCTGCAACAAATGGAAGATCTGTATGGGTAACTCTTGCTAATGTTATTGGGAATTAGGAAAAGTGCACAGCAAATGTTGCCTGCAGGATAGATCAGATGTGAAAAACTGGGCATCACAGAAGGTTAGGGGCTGGAAGTGACCTCCAAAGATCATCCAGTCCAAGGCCCCTACCAGAGCAGGATCACTTAAGAATCACAGATGAATGCACACAGGCAGGTCTTGAATATCTCCAGTGAGGGTATTGTGAACACCCTTCCAGGCAGCCTGTTCCAGTGTCCAGTGAAGCAAAATTCCTTCTGTTTCCATGGAACTTCCTATACCTCAACTTCCAACCATTGCCCCTTGTCCTGTCATTGGGGATCAGTGATCAGAGCCTGGCTCCATCCTCCTGGCACTCACCTTTACATCTTTATAAACATTGAGGTCACCTCTTAGTCTCCTCCAAGCAGCAGAGCCCCAGCTCCCCTATAAGAGGGATATTCCATTCCCTTCATCATTTTCATGGCTCTGTGCTGGATTCTTTCAAGTAGTTCCCTGAGGTCCTTCTTGAACTGAGGGACCCAGAACTGGACACAATATTCCAGATGTGGCCTCACCAGGGCAGAGTAGAGGGGCAGGAGAACCTCTCTTAACCTACTAATTACAGCCCTTCTAACACACCCAGAATGCTATTGTCTGTCTTGACCACCAGAGCACATTATTGGCTCATGGTCAACCTCCCATCCACTGGGTCCCCCAGGTCCTTTTCCCCTTTGCTGCCTTCCAGCAGATTAGTCCCCAACCCTTATTGATACCTGGGGTTGTTCTTTCCCAGGTGCAAGACTCTACACGTAAACTTCTCCCTGCCCAACTCTCCAGCCTGTCTCACTTAATGGCAGCACAGCCTTCAGCTGTGGCAGCCACTCCACTCAGTCTGGTGTCATCAGCAAACTTACTGACAGTGCACTCTGTGCCCTTGTCCAGATCATTGATGAATACATTGAATAGTACTTCTCCCAGCACTGACCCCTGAGGGACTCCACTAGCTAAAGGCCTCTGACTAGACTCCATCCCATTCAGCACAACTCTGACTTCTTCCTTTCAACCAGTTTGCAATCCACCTCCCTACCTGATCACACTTCCTCAGTTTATCTGCAAGGATGCTGTGGGAGGCAATGTCAAGTCTACTGAAATCAAGATAAACCACATCTACAGCTCTACCATCATCTATCCACCTGGTTATGTCTTTGTAAAAGGCTATCAGGTTGGTCAAACATGACTTCTCTTTGGTAAAACCAAATGGTGTGAACATGTATGTGTGAGAGGGATGAAAAGAGAAAGGTGGCTGAAAGTGTTCATACATGCTAAAGTTAAAAAAAAAAAAAGTGGAAAAAAAAAATCAACATTTCTTTGTCCTCACACCTCTATTAACAAGGGATATGGTTAATTTTAATTATACAAGTCAGGAAATTCTGAGTTGCCATAGAAACCCCTACTCTCTTCCTCTTTCTGCATGTATTTCTACCTTATCTTTACTTGGTCATAGAATATAAAGACAGTCATGTACCACAAAAGCTCCCCAGCAGTAGAAATGCTGTTCCATTGCCTTGTCTCATGACCACTCTGTCAGCTGAATATGCAACTCTGGTCTTATGTATTAGAAGATTCCTATCAGGAGAGCTCTTACTGAGCGAAACTGCAGCAGTAGAGCTGTGAATCCAGCCCTGCCCTGGTGTTTATGGTGGTGTTGTGTGATTTACCTCACATCGTGCTTCTTTGCCCACTGATGGCATCTTGAGAAAGTCAAAGTGATGAAAACAACTTCTGTCCTGTGCTGGAATGGGAGCTATGTCACTCAGAGGTGAGAAATAACCAACTAATTATCACCTGGGCTGTACAGAAAGCAGGGCTTGTGGCTGATGGACATGGAGTTGTGAGTGTAGAAGCACCTGGTGAAGGAACAGAGAAAGTGAAGGGTAAAAGGCTGCATTAAGGCAGTTGAAGAGAAGCTGATATTCAGGTGTGTTCTAGGCCTCTTGTTTAGCAGTTTATTTACTGAAGGAAAGGCTAAAAGACTTTCCTGCAGCAAAGAGCCTTACCCAGGCCTTCAAAAACAGCCATCAAGCTCATTTCTAAGCTTCAGCCCTGCTACAGAGTGACCTTCCACTTATTGTCTTAGGTGTGGTGTTTTGTTTTTTTTTTTTTTGTTCCCAGCTGATTCCATGGCTGCTCTGATTGGGGTGTGAAGAGAGCACCATCTATTTTCTCATGGTCTTTGTCAGCAGCTTGATGTCTCCTTCCCACCTTCTGCTCCATTAGAGCTTCTCCATACAAACATACAGATGCTATCTCTCCACCAAACCTTAAAATACTACATTTGAGAGTTGTGAAAATGCCTTTAGAGGGATGCTGTGTATGATCTCAAACCAATGGACAAGAGTAACTGCAGTTTCGTTTTGCTTCCTTTCTCCTCACCCAATACACAGAATCACAGAATGGTGAGGGGTTGGAAGGGACCTCTGGAGCTCATCTAATCTGGGTTCACCAAAAGCAGGCTGCCCAGGATAGCATCCAGGTGAGGTCTGAGTATGACTGGAGAAGGAGACTCCACCACCTCTTTGAGCAGTCTGTTCTAATGCTCTTTCACTCTCAAAGTAAACATGTTTTTGCTTTTAAAAAAAATAAGAAAAAAAAATGTTGGAACTATATTCCTACCTGGTTTGGAGAAAGCCATTTGCAGGCAGCCAGTAAAATTGAGCCAAGATGGCATAAGACCCTCAGCTTCAGACTTCTGATGACCAGGCTGTGCATGTGCTGGGAGTGTGACATGGTCTGTGTCATTCCCTGGTGGTCTGAGGAGTTTGTTCTGGGTGAGAGAAGAGTTTGAGTTAGGAGGAAAGAGGTTCAGTTCAAATCTAGAGTCCTGAGCTTTTGTAGCAAGACAGAGCAGCCTTAGTTACTCTTCGTGTCTGTAAGTTGCATGGGATGGCTTGATTGTGTTAAATGGATGCCCGTACCAATCATGCAGCTGTGTCTGTGATACTTTTGCCTAAACAGAACAAGACTTCTCCCTGGCTGGAGAAGGACTGTTTCCAAAGGCCTGTTGTGATAGGGTAAGAGGCAGAGATTAGAAATTAGAGAAGAGCAGATGTGGATTGAAACTTAGGAACAAATTCTGCACCGTGAGGGTGGTGGAACAGTGAAACGAGTTGGCCCAGGGAGGTGGTTGAGGCCCCACCTCTGGAGATATTTAAGGTGAGGCTCAACAGAGTAACCTAATCTAGTTGAGGATGTCCCTGCATGCTGCAGACTACATGACCTTTAGACTTCCTTTCCAACCCAGACAATTCCACCACTCCAACCGTAACTTTGATGTACCCATCACACAAGTCTCAGATATGGTGACACCTGTGCCAGAGAGGAAAAGCACCATGAAGACAGGAGGTGCTACAAGCAGAAGAAAGGACATGACCATGAAAAGCAGATTAATCAGGGTGGAGATAAATCTCTCATTTCCATTTTTGCATGCAGATCTACTCAAGCACTGCTTTTCTTTCTGCTGCTAGTTTAAAACCTATAGCCCAGATTTCTTCTTGGGTTTTACATTCCTTCTTTATATGGATGGTGGTTGGCTGCATTCGTGTAGTTGAGTGACTTCTAGAGCATGGCTCTTGTCTGAGGCTGTTGGAAGTTTTGCAACAGTTGAAGTCCCAGTAGGTACAGACCAGAGCTGATGTAACTGCAAGGCTGGTGATGACTCCCACTTTACCTAGAAAGGTACACACCTACAAGTGTCTTGAGAGACCCCAGACTGCTACTGGAAGCAAGCACACACATCAATAGATTCATGGAATAGTATGGATTGGAAGGCACCCAGTTCAAGGACATAGAACTGCTTGGGAGAGTTCAGTGCTGAGCCACAAAGATGATAAAGGGATTGGAACAGCTCTCTTATGAGGAGAGTGAGGGAGCTGTGGCTCTGCTGCTTGGGGAAGAGGAGACTGAGAAGTGACCTCATCAATGTTTGTAAATATGTAAAGGGTGAGTGCCAGGAGGATGGAGCCAGGCTCTGCTTGGTGATGTCCAATGATAGGACAAGGGGCAGTGATTGGAAGTTGAAGCATAGGAAGCTCCAGGTAAAGGTGAGGAGAAATTTTTTGCACTTCTGGTGACAGAACACTGGAACAGGCTGCCCAGGGGGGTTGTGGTGTCTCCCTCTCTGGGGATATTCAAAACCTGCCTGGATGCATTCCTGTGTGATCTGGTGTAGGTGATCCTGTTCTGGCAGGGGTGTTGGACTGGATGAACTTTGGAAGTTCCTTCCAGCCCCTGACAGTCTGTGACTCTTTAAAGATCATCTAGTCCAAACCCCCTGCAGTAAGCATGGACAGTAAGTGCTGTATGCACATTTAAATCTGACAGTCACCTTAAATGGTACCAGGAAGAATATTTCTCATCTGGTAGGGTAAAAAGAGAACACAGCCTTCCAGAAGTGGAGATCAATAGGCTCAGCATGAATAACAGGATACCCTGAACTTAAAGGCTGGAACACCTCTGCTGTGAATAAAGTCTGAGAGAGCTGGAGTCATTTGGCCTGGAGAAGGCAAGACTCTGGTAAGACCATGTGGCCATTCAGTAATTAAAATTAGCCTGTAAGAAAGATGGGCACAGTCTCTTTTGTGAGGCCTGTTGTGGCAGGAGAATGGGTGATAGTTTTAAAGAAGGGAAGTTGTCAGACCAAGTTCAGAGGAGGCCATGAAGATGCTTAGAAGGCTGGAGCCCCTGAAGAATTCTGCCCCTTTACTCTGCTCTCATGAGACCCTACCTAGAGTCCTGTGTGCAGTTCTGGAGCCCCCAGCACAAGAAGAACATTGAACTGTTGGAGCAGGTCCAGAGGAGGCCACGAAGATGCTCAGAGGGCTGGAGCAGCTCTGCTATGAGGACAGGCTACAAGAGTTGGGGCTCTGCAGCCTGGAGAGGAGGCTTCAAGGAGACCTTATAGTAGCCTTCCAGTATCTGAAGGGGCCTACAGGAAGGCTGAGGAGGGACTATTGACAAGGTCTTGTAATGACAGGTTGAGGAGAACTGGATTTAAACTGGCAGAGGGGAGATTTAAACTGGATGTTAAGAAGAAGTTCTTTCCAGTGAGGGTGGTGAGACACTGGCACAGGTTGCCTAGGGAGGTTGTGAACGCTCTGGATGCCCTGGAGGTGTTCAAGGCCAGGCTTGATAAGGCCTTGAGCAACCTGTTCTAGTGGGAGATGTCCCTGCCTATGGTGGGAGGTTGGAACTAAATGTCTTTGAGGTCTCTTCCAACCTAAACTATTCTATGATTCAGACTAGATAGAAAGAAGAGACTTTTCATGCTAATGGTGGTGGAACACTGGCCCAGATTACACCTAGACAGGTGCTAGATGTGCCATCCCTGGAAACAGTCCAGGTCGGGTTGGACTGGGTTCTGGGCAATCTTATGTAGTTGAAAATGTTCCCCCTGACTTCAGGGAAGTTGGACTAGAGGACCTTTGAAGGTCCTTTCCAACCCCACATGTATGATTCTATTCTACAACTACGAAATGGATGTGTGCATTTGTGAAACAGAGTCAGTGAGTCTTGGGATGGCTGATTTTGCCTCTCAGCCTACACCTGGAGCAAGTGTTTTCAGGTTTGCCTTCTAGCTCTTTGCTTAAACACACGTAATAAACAGTGTTGTAACTTTTAATGCAAGAATCTTCTGCAAAGTACCAGTTGTTGGAACTACTATTTTTGCTTTTCTCTCCCATCTATTTAAATAGAAGAGTTTTGTTTTTTTTTTTTTTTTTAAGAAAGAAGAAAAAGGGAAGGGGAAGTATTAGGAGTTTTGGGCATCTTGTAAAGCATGAGTCTGTGTGTGTGAATGATATAGACATTTTAATCTCTGCTACTAGTTTGTTACTGCTCTGGGAGGAAGCAACAATAACCAAAACCTGCCTGTAAGTACTTGTTGAAATAATGGCCCCATCAAACCAGATGTTGGCCAGATGAGCAGTCTTTGTGTATATATTCATGTTTCCCTTGCTAATATTTGATTTCTGTGCAGAAATTAAACCTCACTTAGTGCCTGCCTGCAGGCTGGCAAGCCTCCAGATTATTAGGGCATTTTAACACTCCTATATTTTAAATGAAAAAGCTCAGAAGCACTTGTTGTGGGTGTTTGTTTGGTTTTTTTTTTTTGGTGGTTTTTTTTTTTTTTTCCTGAAGTTTCTTAGGTAAATGTCAACAGCAACACATTCAGGAGAGCAGTCTCATTCGAGTTGGCTTGCATGGAAGGTTTTGTGGAAGAGAAATGTTGTACTCAGATGTGTCACACTGAGCTGTGCATGTGGGCTCACTCTCTGCACAGGAAGTACCCACTGAATTAGGTGTTCAGGCATCACTTGCAGGCATTACTTTATACCAGTCTCACACATTAAGTGCCCCCCAGTGAAGTATGCCAAGTAGTAGACTAGTCAGATAACCTCACTTTTTAACTCTTGCCAGAGAAACCTACTTCTTAGGCAGTATCACATGAAACATTTCTATGATGAAGACTTCACAAGTCAAAATACAGAATCACAGAAACATTCAGATTGGAAAAGACCCTGAGGATCACCAACTCCAACCAATGTCCCCACTCTACAAGGTGCACCCTAAACCATATCCCCAAGAACCACTTCCAAATGACTTTTAAACACACCCAGAGTTGGGGACTCAACCACCTCCCTGGGCAGCTCATTCCACCGTCTGACCACTCTTGCTGTGAAAAAATTTTTCCTTATGTCCAGTCTAAAGCCACTCAGTCACAGCTTGAGGCCATTTCCCCTTGTTCTATCGCTATTTACCTGTGAGACCAAAACCAACTTCTCCACAACCTCCTTTCAGGTAGCTGTAGACAGTGATGAGGTCTCTCCTCAACCTCCTCTTTTTCAAACTAACCATCCCCAGCTCCTGTAGTCATTCTTCATGAGATTTATTCTCCAGGCCCTTCCCTAGTTTTGTTGCCCTTCTCTGCACTTGCTCTAGCATCTCCATATCCCTCTGTAATAAGGTGCCCAAAACTGAACACAATACTGGCCTCACAGTATGTGGCCTCACCAGAGCAGAGTACAAGAGGACAATCACCTTTCTCCTGCTGGCCATAGCATTTCTAATCTAAGCCAGGATGCCATTTGCTTTCTTTGCCACCTGGGCACAGTGCTTGTCCATATTCAGTTGCTGGTTGATTAGAACCCCCACTGTGTTTGTCTCTAGATATCCCAAGGGTAAACATTGAGTCATTAAGTTCCTCAAAAGCAACCTATTCATATGGCTCTAAATAGATGTCCAAAGCAAGCCTTCCTCTCTGTGATGGCACTCTCCTTGAATGAGAAGCTTGGCAGCCTTCTCTTTTCACAGTAAAGCTACCACACGTGGGAGATGAACTCAACAACCATGATGCAGCATCTCCTAGTGTCCTCCAAGGCTTTCTCCTGAGTGAGTCACAGGATGTATCACAAGACAACAGGGAATCATAGAATGGTAAGGTTAGAAGGGACATCAAGGATCACCCAGTTCCAACACCCTGCCGTAGGCAGGGACACCTCCCACTACTACAGGTCACTCAAGGCCTCCTCCAACCTGGCCTTGAACACCTCCAGGGAGGGAGCAGCCACAACCTCCCTGGACAACCTGTGCCAGTGTCTCACCACCCTCACTGGAAAGAACTTCCTCCTAACATCCAGTCTAAATCTCCCCTCTGCCAGTTTAAACCCATTGCCCCTTGTCCTGTCATTACAAGACCTTGTCAATAGTCCCTCCCCAGCCTTCCTGTAGACCCCCTTCAGATACTGGAAGGCTACTATAATGTCTTCTGAAAGCCTTCTCTTCTGCAGGCTGCAGAGCCCCAACAATCATTCAAGGCAACACTGTCCCTACAAGTGTTTTCTGGTTGACACAGTTGTGTGTTGATGGAAACTGGAGTTTTGATTCTTTGCATGTATTTACATGAGGGTGATTGAGTCAAGGTGAATGGAGCAAATGGTTTGTCATTGGTGAGTACCTGCCTGAGTAACTTTGAGACATTGGGGTCTGATTTTTGCCTAATACTAGAGAACCTTCTATTCAAATTAAGATGAATGGAAATGGATACTTTACTGCAAATTAGGCCCCTCAATGTCTCACAAAACACTAAGCCAACAAGTTGTAAACCACTAAAGCACCTTCTCAATTCTAAACATTTTCACATCATAATCATTACTGGGAGCAACTGCAAACCCCGAACTAGGAAATGGCTGCAAAACTCTGGGAGGGGTTGCATTTTAAGTCCTATTCAAGCAAAGAACTGATCTAGTCTCTTCAAATAAGATCATGCTGAGCTATTCACCAAAGAAACATTCTGCCACTCAGTTTCAGCAGACCTGTCAAGTGCTTGCATCCTAAAGTAAACTACTCCAGATAAGGCCAAACTACTCACCAAGGCTGGTGAGGGGGCTGAGGCACAGCCCTATGAGGAGAGGCTGAGGGAGCTGGGATTGTTCAGCCTGGAGAAGAGGAGGCTCAGGGGAGACCTTATTGCTCTTTACAGTTACCTGAAGGGAAGTTGTAGCCAGGTGGGGATTTGTCTCTTGTGCCGTGCAACCAGTGACAGAACAAGAGGACACAGTCTCAAGCTGTGCCAAGGCAGGGGACATCTGTGCAGGATACTCTTCCAAATGCCAGAAGCTGATGAGCACAACTGTGTGGCAGTCACCAGATAATGCCTATTGATGTACCCACATTCCTTATAGACTAGGATGAGCTTCAGTAGAGATCTGTCATCTCCTTTGTGGAAACAGACCTTCTTGATGTTGCAGAATTTTGGAGCATTGCTCTAGAGTGTCTTTCCATAAACAATACCCTCTACAACTACCTGAAGGGAGGTTGTAGCCAGGCAGAGGTTGGTCTCTTCTCCCAGGCAACAGAACAAGAGGACACAGTCTCAAGCTGGTGGAGTCACTGTCCCTGGGGGTGTTTAAAAGGAGACTGGGTGAGGCAATTAGTGCCTTGGTTTAGTTAATTAGAAGGTGTTAGGTAATAGGTTGGACTTGATGATCTCAAAAGTCTTTTCCAACTTGGTGAATTCTGTGCATGCTTTTTTATTCTTCGTGGCTGAGGGTGATGTGGTGATTGCATCAAGTCCTGGTGCTGGCTCACCTCTATGATTATCTGAAAGTTCACCAACTCTGGCTGTGTTTTGCTCCCACATCTTGTGGCAGTTTGAGGCTGGGTGGAACCTTTAAGAAGCACAAAATTGAAGACCTCCGGAGGTCCAGAGTGTCTGTGAGGTGGACCAGAAATGGTATTTCATACCTACAACTCCTGCATCCCTATAAAATTGGCTTATAAGTCAGTTCATTCTCCCTCCCTTTGTCCTCCTGGCACTGACCTTCGCAATGCTGCCAACTAGGACTGAAGCACCTTAATTGGGGCCTGGAGCTGCCAAGCTGAATTTTAACTGCATCAGAATGGTTTTGATATGGGAGTAGAGAGGCATGGTGGAGGGGGGAGCATTTGAAGGCCTGGGTGTATTAGCCTGAACTAGAGGCAGGTTTTGTGTGAAGTTTGGGCCGAAGTGATGCGTGTTGGAGATGCACTGTGGATTTTTGTGTGTTTGCTAGGCTTTTGTACTGTTAAATGTAATTATGTAGTTGTAGCAATAGAATGAGAGGGGATGGCTTCAAGCTGTGACTGGGTAGGTTTAGACTGGATATTAGGAATTTTTTTTTCACAGAGGGAGTGGTCAGACATTGGAATGGGCTGCCCAGGGAGGTGGTTGAGTCTCCAGCCCTGGATGTGTTTAAAAGCTGTTTGGAAGTGATGCTTGGGGATATAGTTTAGGGTGCACCTTGTGGAGTGGGGATACTGGTTGGACTTGGTGATTCTGAGGGTCTTTTCCAACCTGAATGTTTCTGTGATTCTGTGTGAATAGCCTTTCTGCTTAAACTTTCCAATCCTATCCAAACTTGTGTGAAGTGTTTTCCTTTTACCCAGAATCACAGAACTTCAGAGGTTGGAAGGGACCTCCAGAGATCATAGAGTCCAACGTCCTTACCAAGGCAGGATCTCCTAGGGTAGTTCACACAGGAATGCATCTGGGAGGGTTTTGAAGTGTGCAGAGAAGGACACTCTTTTGTAAGAGGTAAAAGAGCATCTCTGTTTTGCTTTAAACAAAGACCTGTCCTGTATCAAATGAAGTGTTCAAGTGGTCTCTGGATGCTCAGAGCAGCTTACCAGGCTCTTACCTGTCTGTATGGTGCTGTGCTGCTTTTCCAAATCAATGACAGAATTTCTGGATTTGCCCACTATGTGAGGGAGCTAATCCTTCTCCATGAACTTACTATATATTAAACCTTTGCTCCATGAGGGTTTTCTATGTGAAGTAGCACAGTTTCAGTACAGCATGTGTTTTATTTTGAGCAGGCTCTACATTGTAATGCAGCAGTGTAATAGAAGTCTTCTGGCTGACAAACGCTCTGGTGTAAATGATTTAATTTACTAGCTGAAGCATGAGTCTACATATTATTGTACTGATCAGTCATTGCATACTAAAATCACTCATCCTTAATGTAATGATTTGGTATCCCTACGGAGAATTTGAGTCATCAGAAAGTCATTAGATACAGTAAAAAATGAAAATTACTATTACACAGCAGTAAACACTATTAACTGTTAGTTAAAACAGCATTTAATTTAGCAGTGCAACAGTTTACAAATTTCTTCAGTTTACTTAGTTCTCATCTAATTGTGACTACAAAGCTAATGCTTCCAGTACCAAGAACATGGCAGAGATGCAGGGTGGGAGGAAGTATGACCAACTGTTTCTGCTCAAAGTGGAGCAACTATGTGTTGTTACCCTTTATCTTAGTAGGATGGAGGTGGTTCTACCATAGGAAGAATAGTTGAGTCATATAAAGCAGAAGCCATGACTGACTCTAGAGAAGGCAAGAGAGAACAGTGCAGTTCCTTAAGGAGTTCAGGACTGAACTGTCCCTTTATAATAGGGATGGGATGTTGTTTATCACAACATCACAAAATTATTGAGGTTGGAATAGATCTCTGAGATCATCAGGTCCAGTCTATGACCTAACAGCACCACACTGACTAGACCATGTCATCAAGTGCCTCATCCAATCTTTCCTTCAATATTTCCATGGACAGTGACTCCACCACATCCCTGGGCAGTCCATTTCAGTATCTGATTACCCCTTCCATGAGGAAGTGCTTCTGAACATCCAACCGAAACCTCTCTTGGCACAGCTTCAGCCCATGGCCTCTTGTCATACATTGCCTTGGAGAAAAGCCTGACAACTAAGAGTTATAGAATCACAGGTTAGGGGCTAGAAGGGACCTCCAAAGATCATCCAGTCCAACTCTGCCAGAGCAAGATCACCTATACCTGATCAAACACTGTTCCCACCATACGCACTCAAGCAGTGTGTAGCTGCTGCCTTGCTTAAGGGAAGAAGAATCCCGAGCCAGGTGTGAATTCTAAAGGCAGAGCTGCCACAACTCTTGTAATATTTATTTTCTTATTTAGTAGTTTGTTTATTTATTTATGCATTTATTTATTTATTCCAGACTAGTACTATTCATCAGTTAGTGGAGATGCTTGCTTCTGGTACAGCTGGGCCCATTTCACATTTGGGGTTTGCACTAGGTGATTTTGTGCAGAATCACACATTTTACTGGTAAGGACTCCTCCTCCACACAAAGCCAATGACAAAGGTCTCCTCTTTTTTTTTTTTTTCTCCATGTGAAACTTGGGGCAAACTTCTGAGTAGAAACTCTGTCTTCCAAGTCCAAGATTGGTTCCTCAACCAGAGGGCTTTGGTTCCTTTCATGTTGTTTTCTTTTTGTTACACAGTCTTGTATAAATGTTGGAGGTCAGTTTTGTTTTTTTCCAGTGGTAGTCCACACAGGTTTCATAATGAACTGTCTTCTGCCACCCTGTGATTCCTCTGGAATACCAAAAGAGGTGAATCTCATCCTTCTCTTTTTGTATGAGTGTATATTCCTTGTGGGATCTGTGTACCTATAAGCTGGGAAAGTATTGACTTGATATGCAGATCAAATCACAGAATCACAGAATGTCAGGGACTGGAAGGGACCTCCAAAGCTCATCCAGTTCAACCCCCTTGCCAAAGCAGCATCACCTACACCAGATCATGCAGGAATGCATCCAAGCAGGTTTTGAATATCTCCAGAGAGGGAGACTCCACAACTGCCCTGGGCAGCCTGTTCCAGTGTTCTGTCACACTCACAGGGCAAAACTTCTTCCTCACCTTCAGATGGAGCTTCCTATGCCTCAACTTCCAACCACTGCCCCTTGTCCTGTCATTGGGCATCACTGAGCAGAGCCTGGCTCCATCCTCTTGGCACTCACTCTTCACATATTTACAAACATTGATGAGGTCACCTCTCAGTCTCCTCTTCTCCAAGCAACAGAGCCCCAGCTCCCTCAGGCTCTCCTCACAACAGAGATGTTCCATTCCCTTAATCATCTTTGTGGCCTTGCACTGCACTGTCTTGCAGTTCTACGTCTCTCTTGAACTGAAGGGCCCAGAACTGGACGCAGTACTCCTCAACAGGACTCAGTAGAGGGGCAGGAGGACCTCTCTTCACCTACTGACCACAGCCTTTCTAATACACCCCAGAATGGCATTGGGCCTCCTGGCCACCAGAGCACATTGCTGGCTCATGTTCAACCTGCCATCAACTAGGATGGTTGGAACAGGTCATCCAGATCCTTCTTCCCTTCACTGATCTCCAGCAGGTCAGTCCCCAACCTATACTGATACTTGGGGTTGTTCTTTCCCAGGTGCAAGACTCAACACTTGCCTTTGTTGAATTTAATTCAATTTCTTCCTGCTCAACTCTCCAACCTGTCCAAGTCTCTCTGAGTGGCAGCACAGCTGTATGTGCCTAGCCTTTGCTGCTAAGATAGAATTGTGAGAATTCTCTCATCTTCATGTGTTTGAATGAAGGATTGGCTGGAGGGGCATTTTTTGGTTAGTATTGTATGAATGTCTGGTGATACTTTTCAGTTAGCAATAATTACATTACATCTGCTGTGTACATAACAGGGAACTAATTCTTCTTCAGCATCTCCAGCACATGGATATAGATTTTGAGTTTTGTGCTGTTACATTTACTAACCACATAATTGCATATTTAGTCCTATTATGCTAGATCCTGAAGTGGTATGGTGCAGGGTATAATTACATCATTTACTCTTGAAGAAAGCCTCAAGATATAATATAAATAATAGGATTGCAGATTCGTAGAAATTAGAGATGGGAAAAGAGCCTATTAGGTCATCTGCAACCCAGTGAGAAAAATTATAAACAGTTTGCTGGAGTGTATCTTATCATAGGCATTGATTGCCCTCACTACCTCTTTGTGCTTGAATTCCCCCAGATCCTTACAAAAGAGCTGCTGGCTGGTGCTGGAGAGTGACTGCCAACCAGCATCTCTGCATTGTGTACATAGAAAAACTGGAAGGAGCATGCTGGTTCCCACCCAGCCATGGAAAGCCTGCCAGAAATCCACACAAGGGTGTCTTCTCTTCACCAGAAGCACCAAATTGAGTAGCCGCATTGGTCACAGGTAGATGTAAAGTCTTATGCTGGCCACATCATTCAGTTCATCTAGGCTGGAGGTTAGGAAGAATTTCTTCAGGGAAAGAGTGATTGGCATTGGAATGGGTTGCCCACGGAGGTGGTGGAGTCACCATCCCTGGAGGTGTTTAAAAGGAGACTGGATGAGGCACTTAGTGCTATGGTTTAGTTAATTAGAAGGGTTAGGTGATAGGTTGGACTTGATGATCTTGAAGGTCTTTTCCAACCTGGTGAATTCTGTTGAATTCTGGTTAATCTTTAATTTAGACCCTGGTCTTTTTCTCTATGTAGTTACTTAATTGTAGCGTTAACTAGCAATTATAATGTATCCACAAATACCAGCAGTAGCCCTTCTCTGAAATAGCTAGCTCCTCTTCAGCTCTTTCTTTCTCCATAGTGGGCACCAGCCTTCTAAGAGGTACTGGAGGGATGGCCATGAACTGATGCAGAAGTTGTCTAGATTGCTTTTTAATTTGGCACCCCTAAGTCATCACTCTCTGCTCTCCCTTTGTAGGGCCATAGCTCCCACTATCCTATGTTTTCTCATCAGTTTTCTTCTTTCTTCTCTCTTCACTTTAAGAAAAGCAGGTTTTTCTTTTCTCTTTTCTCCTCCCATTCCTAAGCACATCAGACCCCAGCCTCAAGAAGAAAGCACATGAGTAAAGCCACTTTCTGAACATGCTTACTCGTGGTGCATTTAAACATGAGCAGAAATAGTTGTAATTAGAATTTTATGGTTTAAGCCAAACTCAGCTTCATCAGTTCTTACTACAGGCACATGAAAGAGAAGGTACCATCAAGCTCCATCTGCATCACTTGTTTTTGTCTCTAGGCAGGCCTCCAATGACGTGGTTTTTAGTCCTGTGCTGTTTCTATTAGTGCTCACATGTTGCTAGTGGATTACTTGATTACAGTTCTCCTTACAGCAGGAATGAGTGTGAGGCCGGAGGGCTTGTGGCACCTGACCTCTTGGAAAGTGATCTTGCTATGACACAGCACCCTGAGGGCTGTCTGCAGGGGACATGTGTTAGGAAAAATGTCTTGCCCAAAGGATTTGTCAAGCCCTGAAGCAGGCTGTCTAGGGCAGTGGTAGAGTCACCACCTCTGTAGGGACATAAAATGTCTGTAGATGTGGTACTGAGACCCATGGTTTAGTGATGACCTGGCAGTGCTGGGTCAGTGCTTGGGCTTGATGACCTTGAGGATATCATCCAGCCAAACCAATTCTATGATTCTGTGCCTCAGGGAAACAGATCCTTTGCTCAGGACAAAACTAGTGGTGTACTGGAGGTCTCTCAGGATACTCTTGTCCACCTTCAAATGCCGGAGTGGTGATGAGGCCAGTGAAGCCTCTCCCTCTTTGTCCTCTCTGGGGGTCAGATCCAAACTGTTGCAGAGCTTCATGATTTTGTTCACTTCAGGGGATTTTTGTTGGGGATCTGGCCCTTTCTACTTGATGGTGAACCAGTGGTGCAGCATTCCTGGAGGATGACTACAGTGATGAGGCAATTAATTACAAAGCTGACTTAACTTTGTGCTCAGGTTTAAACAAGTTTGCATCACTGACATTCCCCTAGTAATTGCTTTTAAAGGAGCAGAAGCTCTATGAAGCAAAACCCATCTGGGCAGATGTGGCTGTGTGAAAGGGCAAGGGTGTCAGGATCAGGGAAAACCAGGAGCAAGGATTCAGCTTCTCTTGGGCAGGACAAGCACGAGGGAGGCTTCACAGTTTTTGGTTCCGTGTTGGTGGTTGTGCTGTGAACTGGGGAGCTGATGATGTGGAGGACATGGTCTGGTTTCATATGACAGGCTGTGAAGGTTTGGGAGTTCCCCCCCCCCCCCCCACACTTTGTAAAAATGACCCAGACTNATACAGCAACACAACTCCCCTCCCAGAGATCAGAGACCCCAGGAGGGGCTCCCAACCACCCTTCCACCTTCTCCCCACCCCTGTACCTCACCCCAAGGTTTGCCTTACGTGCAAGGTAAATTAGGAGGATCAGCCAGGGGTGGTAGAAGAAAAGTGGTTAGTGAGGATTAATCAGCAAAGGAGCCAGAGCCCAGAAGCTGCTAGATCCCACCAGCAGCTCCTGTTCCAGCAAGAGCCAGAGAGAGACTGACTTATCAATTGTTTTGGTTAATATTCCCAAACAATTCTCCAGCAAGCATATGAGTGAAGTAGACATCATGATGTTTTCCTTTCACAGCCTTGAGTGTAATTTTCTCTATTAAAATATTCTAATTAGCCTCAAACCAGCACACAGGCCAAGGTGACTCTGGAAATCCTGATAGGCCTGTTATCATATCAATAAAAGAGATGAATTGTGAGGATGCTTGGGAAGGCTGTGTCTTTCTGACGCTTTTCTGCATGAAGAAACAGATGAGTGTGGATCAGTGGAGCTCCATGGGGTCAGGAACCATCCACACTAATAATGAGTAACTACATGGAAACATACAGGTGTATCACTCACCTGTAGCAGTCAGCCTTTTCAATATTAATGATGCTTTTGCTGCCACAAAATAGTTAAGACTGAAATGCATGTGTGACAGCATCAGTTATTAGTCCTCTTTTACAAGAAAGGAGTAGGAATAAAAAGTACTAGCAAGAAGAAAAAGCATTTGGAGGCACAGGAAGCATGGGAAAGGACATCTTTAGAATTATTTTATGCTGTTGTAATCAGTATCTTCTGCTGCAATCCTTTGGATTTTCTCACCTGGGCTGAAAGGTTCTCTTTAGTTAATGGTTCTGTGGAGATACCACAACAGTAAGTCCTCTTTAGCCAGTCAAAATAGTTTGCTTTGCTAACAGGTGTGTCTTGTACCTGAGCAAAGTTAGGCTCCTGAAAANTCCCCTTTCTGGTTTTCAGGAGTGGAGTAAAAAGAGTTGTTCCAGATCCCCAGAAGTAATGAAGAGCAAGTTAGGTACACACCACCCAGTAAGATGAGAATGGCACTGTCATTTTGATTTCAGGCTCTGTTTTTATTTAAATCTTATCCAGAGATGTATCTAAAAAACACTACTGGGAACTAATTTACATTCTAAGAATCTATTAATTTAATCATACTCATTATAGAAGTCAACCAAGAAATAGCAAGTAAAACAAGCAGAGTGAAACAATGAAGTGATCTGACAAATCTGACTTAAATAATGACAAGCATTGCAACCTAGAACAAACAAATCACGTAAGCTAACACTTCAGCAGCATTCTCCATTTCATTCAATAGACAGGCATTGCATCCCAATCCATTGGTCTTTCATACTTGGTGTGACTAAAGGGTGGGACGAAGAAAAACAAGTCCTTATGGACAAAATTCAACCATGCATGGCAGGGCTGGGTGATATCTCACCTTGTCCTTTCAGGAGGAGCTAGGAGAGCCACTAGATAGAAATGATATGTTTCTCTAAGGCAAAGAAGGGTGGCAGAACCACAGGGCCTGGGAATGAGTCCCAGACATCATGTGTCAACACTTTAATATGGAGGATGCTGTGCTGCTGTTGTGGTCCAGAGACTGGAAGAGCAACTCTTTCAAAGCTTTACAGCCTGCCTGTGGGGAGGAACATTTTCTCTGTAGTGCTTTCAAAAGTAGATATAAACTGGGAGATTTCACCCCAGAGAAAGGACAACCTGGCACTTGAGGTAGAGGATGAGGCATTAGCAACTCTTGGTTTTGGTCCTTTTCCATATTGCGTCTCTTTCTGGTGAGAAACTTTGATGGGCCAAAGCTTTTTCTAGAACCTAAAGTTAGTTACAGAGCTAGTGGTTTTGGTGCTACCACTCCAGAGAGGCAAAGGTTACTGTTACCACACAACAGAGAAAGCAGCATCAGTAGTGAGGGCATAGGTCAGATAGGACTGTAGAGGATGGCTTCTTGTGAAGAAACTCTCTGATGATGGACTGCCTTGTATGAAAGAATGATAAGACTTTATAGTTAACACTTAATTATAGTTAAAGATCATACCTTTCAAACACACTGAATTGCTCTTATCTCCTTCTTGTTCTGGCCTTGCTTTGCAAAGTGGTGATAACCCCTTTGGCCTCTGCAGGCAACTCTGCATCCTTCAACAGCAGCATCAGCTCCGTATGCCATAGACAAAGCACAGTCGACAGGGCATCCACTTATGGTTCGGTAAAGGACTTTGCTCCCAGGAGTTACACAGCCCTTGAGCTTCTTTCCAGAGCTGTGTCTGGTTCAGGGAATTTCTCCTTACTGTTTCTCTCTGAGCCTCTCAATTCATTTGCTTCTGTTTCCAAAAATCAAATAGGTCCTAGGTTGTATGACTCCTCCTCTAAGGGAGGAGATTTATTGTTTTGGCAAGAACCACCCACTGGCCAAGCGCTTGCAAAGGTCAGTTCCTGAGTGGCAAAGCCTATAAATAACTTCATTTAGAGATTTAGTGATGCTCCTGGGAAACTTTGCATCCACATGCCTGTAAATAGGCAGCTCCAGGCCTATGCCTCTCCCATTGCTTTTATTTTCAGAGACCTATTCCCAAGAAGAACAGACTTCTTTCTTGGGGCCATGTTTTTTTAAAGTGGTCCTATCTCCGCATCCAAATGTGAAACTGTGATGATAATAATAACAACAACAACAACAACTAATGATGATGATAAGAGTAATACCTTTCACTTATGTGTTTCTCATTGCTGTGATTTGCATTACATCAGAAATGTACAACAGGGGCTCCCTGCCAAGCAGATAACCAGTGTTGACCTGAAGAAGCTATGCTCCAAGACATAAGCAAGCTCCAAATAAAAATACACATGCAAAATTATATACGCTCACATATAGGGACTCAATCTGATTCATCCAAAGAGATGAAAGCAGTTGGCAAACAGCAATTAACTCATTTTCATGCAATAGATAAGCATCGTCTTTCTATCTGATGGATGAGCAAGACAAGTTAAATGACTTGCCCAAGGTTACACAATGCATCAGGGCAGAGCTTGGAAGCAGTATAAAGGAGTCCACATTCCCTGATCTAACCTTCCTCTTCTTGACTTTCATCTGAATTTTCAGTGTGCAGAAGAGCAGACTTTCAGAAATGTGCACACACACACGCACACACACACACACACTTGTAAACCGGGAAGATAAAAGGACGTTAAGGTTGGGCCCTAGCTGCATATGGTTAGCAAACTCCCCTTGAAGATTTCTTCATTCTCCATGGCCTCTTAGTTCACTTCGTTTGAAAGGCTGGAGACAATTAGCATTTGATTTTGAGTAACAAATTCTCTGTTCCAACAGTAATTAGATCTGTGTGTCTCTTGATGTTATGATTCTCTGTTTCAATGTCGCTGGATTCTGGCTTTGGGTGAAGAAGCAGCAAGGGTTATTGGTAAACTGCAAGGGGCTGGTTTTCTAAACAGCAAAGATTGCAGCTCTTGAAGCCACTTTCTTTTTTTTAGTGGGTTTGTGTCTATCTGAGAGGGAGGCTCTCACTGCTAATCTCAAAGCACTACATTACAGAGAATCTTCTCAGTTCTATAATGCTACACACTGAAAGATCTTTAGGAATATTATCACAGAATCATAGAATCAACCATGTTGGAAGAGAACTTCAAGATCATCCAGTCCAGCCTATCACCCAGCCCTATCCAATCAACTAGACCATGGCACTAAGTGCCTCATCCAGGCTTTTCTTTAACACCTCCAGGGACAGCGACTCCACCACCTCCCTGGGCAATCCATTCCCATGCCAATCACTCTCTCTGGCAAGAACTTCCTCCTAATATCCAACCTATACCTCCTCTGGCACAACTTGCACTAATTCGGTATGACAGCCCTGCTCTGACGGTATATGGAGCCTCTCCGTGTTTTGCAGAGTGAAAGAATTATGGAATTATCAATGTGTACAAATAGCTGAGGGGTGGGTGTCAAGTGGATGGGGCCAATCTCTTTTCAGTGGTCAGCAGCAATAAGACAAGGAGCAGTGGGTACAAACTGAAACATAGGAGGTTTCACCTCAACATGGGGAAAAACTTCTTTACAGGGAGGGTGACAGAGCACTGGAACAGGCTGCCCAGAGAGGTTGTGGAGTCTCCTTCTCTGGAGACTTTCAAAACCCACCTGGATGGATTCCTGTGTGGACTATCTTAGGGGATCTTGCTTGGTGGGGTGCTTGATCTCTGGAGGTCACTTCCAACCTCTAATATTCTGTGAAAGAAATTTGAAGGCCTGCTTGTTAGCAGCAGTGCTGTGTGAACAGTACGTGTGGGTGCAAAGAAACAGGAAAAGAAGTGTAAGAATCCACTTCCAGGGACAAATTGGAATATGCATACAAGGTAAACTGTTGTACCCAATGGCTGTGAAATTTAATATCACAAAGCAAGTGACTTGCCTAAGATCTCAAAGGAAATCTGTGGCAGAATCGGGAAAGCATCCCGCTCTTGTTCCTGAGCCACAAAACCACTCTTCCCTTTGAACCTCCAATCAGCCTTTTCTTTGATTTAAGGTTGACTGAGATGAGCTGATTAAGTTTCCATGTATCATCTGGAAGCTTCAGAACAGGCTTGTTTTGCTAGACATTCCCATCAGCCCCCATAGTTTCAGGCCTTTTGATTATAAAATGCTTTTTACGTTAGTCTTCATGGAAACTCCCTTTTTCTTTTGTTTTAATCATTTACAAGCTGGAGCCTTGCCAATTTATGTAACATGGTCTCATCCTACTCATTATTTCATCATGCTCCTGCCAGATCTTTATTAAATATATTTCTTCCCCCCCCCTTTAGTAAAAAAGGGATGGGTGCCTGGGAACCTGGATATGCAAAATGAGTGGGAATTCAGTTTTGTTTTGTTTTTTTTTCCTCTGTGTTTTTCACTCTCTTTCTTTCCAGATTCAGAAATATCAGTGAGAAGGGTTATCTTCCCCAGTTGTGGGGGAGCAGTGCCTGTCAAGTTTAGATGAGTTAACACAGAATGTGTTGTTTCTACTCTCCCAAACTCCATGATTCCCACTGAGAGAAAACCAAGCCACAGACTTTGAGATCTTCTTTGGGGTCCTAGTACACACAATATACACCAAAAAATCAGTAAAATTTGCTCTGTAGGTCAATGGAACAGGGTTTTAGCTTGCCAAAATACCTTTCAAGCATAAATACCTCCCAACCCTTTTGCACCTGCAATTCAGGTACTCTTGGTTTTCCTATCTCCTTTCACCACTTTGGTATTTTCCTTCCCATTTCATCTCTTACTGTAAGGCGTATGCCTTGCTAACTGAAAAAGCTGTATAACTCCCTGTCATGTTTCACCACCCACATTCACCTCTTTGAATGCCGTGTGTAGAACCTCTATAGTGTGAGAATTATGCCCTTGAGGGACATCATGGTGCCCTTGACTTGGCTGGACAGTTCAAGGAGCAAAAGCACTGACACAGCTGAATCCTACTGCTGAAGCTTGGCTGTGGTGGTTTTCCATCTGTAAAGGATGTGTCTGAGGACTCCTTTTGTCACATGAAGACCCACCTCGTGAGCAATTAGCCTTGGGAGGTTAAGTGCAGGGCTGTAGGCTGGGACTTGATCAAGACACAGTTTGCTTTCCTTTTTCATTTTTGCTTTGGCTCAACCAAATCCATCAAGAGACAGGAGTAGATCACAGAAGCCAGAAGCCCCACCAGAGCTGCTATTGGATCCTGTTAACAACTCCCTGCTGACAGCTGCTGACAAGTGATGGGTCCACCAGCATTTCCCAGACACTTTGCTGTGGCCCTTGTCCATAAAAGGCTTTTTTTCCCCTTATACTTGCCTCCCATGGGTGTAAACTGTTTCACTTGTTCCCAGGATGAGAGATTTCTGTGGTATTTTGCATATATTTTGAACTATGAGCTTTTGTACAGTTACTTGTGGTTTTTCTATGCATGTGAGGTTCTCCTCACCCCCAGCGGTTTTCCTAACCTGCTTTTGGTGATAACTATCAGCTTTTTGTGGTTTGAAGAGAACAGGAGCTCCTGTACTTAAACTTTCTGCTGTACTGCAAACATTTTAACAAGCAGATTGCACAAACTTCTTTGCCTTATTTGATAGACACCAACACAGCAGTCAAAAGGGGCCTTGACACCAGGGAATCTAACCATGCCTCCTTAGTGTAGGTGTTGTCTGCACATTGTAGGGGATCTTCTTCAAAAACATGCTGTGTGCATGTGTAGTACCACATGGTGTTGTATTTGTGTCATTGGAGATGAGTCCTCAGCTGAGCTGAGGACCCTGGGATGGTGTTTTAGGGATATTCTCCTTGAGATCTCCCCCCTTGCCCTGCCATGGCTTATTTCAATGCATTTCAAGTACAAACATGACTGCTTTTCAGAAGCACTTTTATGAGCCTCAGGGGTAAGTCATCTCTGGCAGAGATGATTTAGCAAGGTGTCTTTGAGAAGAACCCCAACAGAGGCAGGGAAATCACCTTAAACCTCTCAGGAGGTGGTGTCAGACCTTTTAACAAAGATCTTGAGAGCCTTTCCTTGTCCCTCTCCTGCATAGCCCCAGACAGAACTAGGGGATGCAGTTCAGGTCTCTATAGTCCACATTGTACTGGAGATTTGGCAGAATACATCCTGTTGCAACAGGACAAGGGGTGATGGCTTTAAGCAGAAAGAGGGGAGATTTAGACTAGCTATAAGGATGTATTTTTTGCACTCAGGATAGTGAAACACTAGCACAAGTTACCCAGATTGGTGGTAGATGCCCCATGCCTAAAAACATGACAGGTTGGGCAGGGCTCTGAGCAACCTGCTCTAGTTGAAGATGTCCCTGCTCACTGCAGGAAGATTGAACTGGAGGACCTTCAGAGTTTCAACCCAAACCACTCTATGAAAGTACATCATGTGCTTTCTGTTAGAGGTGTGTGCTCATTACTACCAATTGAAAGCATCACGATGTGGATCCTTGAACTACGTACAAGAGAATGGAGCAGGCTCGTGTTTAGCTTGACCAGCAGGAAGGCAATGATGTGGATTGTGCCAAACCCCACGAATATGTGCTCACACCTGAGCAGAAAGGAGGATGAAGCCATCTCAAAGACCTTTGGGTCCAAGGAAGCTCTCACTGGAGGTAGAAAATGGTGTCAGCCAGTAAGAATCGGGAACAAAACCTTGAATAAAATACAGCTGGCACGCACAAAGGTCTGTAGTGAAACACAGATCAACTGGCTGGAGGGAGAGGGGTGCTGCAAACTGCTGAAATTAGAGTTAAGTTACTTAGACATAGACTTTAAATTGTTTTCTGTTTTAGTTCAGAAATGGTTTAAGAAATAGGAAAATATACTGGGATAGCAACAGTGCCTTCTGCTTGGCTCTTTGGTAATTGCTGAATTCTTGCTTGAGTTTTGTCTTAATTTGTGGAATTAATGGTGTGGAGAATCTGAATTTCTGAGGATATGCAGCAAACACGTAGGAAGTAACCTTTTTTTTTAAAAAAAATTTTTTTTTAGGAACTGTGTTGATTGGGAGGTTATTTGTTAGTTTGGCTCAGACCTGATAGTAATATTGTTTGTGGCTTTAACTTCTTCAAAGTACTTTACAAATAGGAATCCCAATATCAAATCATGCAATGGAAATGCCTTTCAACAATGTCAATGTCTGAGATGAGAGAAACATCAAGACCAGCCTCACAGTTTTATATTTTCAAAGATGGCTTTTGCTTTTTTTTGGTGCTTGACTTTTGGATGCCAATCTCAGTGGCCAACTGTTGGGCTGTACAGGGACTGAGAAACCACAGAGCCACTGCATTCTGACAGGATGGTGACTAACTATGGCCTCGTTACAAATACAGCTCCTGTAGTCCAGTTGAACAGCCTCTAAATAAGGGTGTTTTCTGGGGGGGTATTTGAATGTTTACCCACAAGTAACTTCTCCAAGCTAATGTTGAGAGTCAGTTTTCTTTCATAGAATCATTTTTCATTGGAAGAGGTTATCAAGATCACCAAGTCCAGCCATTAACTCAGCACTGCTAATTCACCACTAAACCATGTCCTGCAACTGAATATGTAAAGGGTGACTACCAAGAGGATGGAGCCAGGTGCTGCTTGGTGATGCCCAATGACAGGACAAGGGGTAATGGGTGGAAGTTGAGGCATAGGAAGTTCCATGGAAACATGAGGAGGAATTTTTCAGTGAGGGTGACAGAACACTGGAACAAGCTGCCCAGAGGAGTTGTGGAGTTTCCCTCTCTGTAGATATTAAAAGCTCTCCTGGACATGTTACTGTGTGATCTGGTCTAATAGATCCTGCTCTGGTAGGGAGGTTGGACTGGATGATCTTTGGTGGTCCCTTCCAGCCTCTGACATTCTGTGATTCTGTGAACACAGCTTTGTGGCTTTTAAATCCCTCCAGGGATAGGGACTCCACTGCTGCCCTAGGCAGCCTGTTACAAGGCTTGACAACCCTTTCAGGGAAGAAAATGCTCCTAACCTGTGACCTAAATCTCCCCTGGCACAACTTCATCTTGTTTCCTCTTGTCCTGTTGTTTGTTCTTCAAGAGAAGAAACTGACATCCGCCTTGCTGCAAATTCTTTTCAGGGGGTTATAGAGAGCAAGAAGATCTTCCTTCAACCTCACTTTCTCCAGTCTAAACAACTCAAATTCCCTCAACCACTCCTCATAAGACTTCTTCTCTAGACCCTTCACCAGTTTTGTTGTTGTTCTTCAGGCATACTCCAGCAGCTCAATGTCCTTCTTATAGTGAGGGACTCAAAACTGAACCCAGTATTCAAGTTGCAATGTCACCAGTGCTGAGTGCAGCACTTCTGTGGTTCTACCAGCCACACTCTTTCTGATCAAGTCAGGATGTTCCTTACAAGGAACAGCAGCCAGTCCTGGGAAGGGGATTGGGAGTGGGACAGCAAAACCCCAGATCTTCTGAGGGTGATGAAGGGCAGGAAAGTATGGTCAAGTAGATAAGCAAGGATATGCCAGTGTGTGGGTAAAGGAGCAGCAGTCATGTGGACATAGCTGGTGGAAGAGTGTTTTCCCAAGCCAGCTCTGCACCCACCAGTTTATCAAGCTGAATGGAGTTGCTTCCAGCACAGCCTTTGGGAAGAAGTGGTTGTTTGAATGGAGGGACACATCAAAGAGAGACCTCAGTACTACGGAGCTGGGCATATTTTAGCTACAGACCCATCCTGAAGCCATAGCCCTGGTTTGTCCTGTTGCCTTTAGTGTAGCACCCCAAAGCCTGTGATCTCAGCGCAGGCTCTCTCTTTGACAAGTGCTAGTCTGCAAAAAAACCAAAACCAAACAACATCAAATCTTGTAATCTTAATACTTGCATTTTTATTTTGCAGCAGGGCCCTAGAGGTTTGCAGGCATCTTTCAGGAGGCTCCAAATCAAGTTCTAGTTGTTAGTTATGCTATGCCATGGAGCAGCACTTATACAAAACCAACATGGCAGCTGGTGCTGGGGTTTCATGGACACATAACAGCCTGAATGCCAAAAAAGACGAGGTGGGAGGGGAAAAAAAAAATCTATTTAAGCAATTTTTTTCCTCTCTGTAGGAACTTAGTCTGTCAGCAGCATAAACACTTGCAATCATGCACTTCCTAGGATGCATGTGCTATCGAAAAGGGAGGTGTTAATTGCTGTGCTAATTACAACATGATTGCTTTGCACTTGTTTTGCACTTGCAGGTGATTAAATTTTTAACGAAGCATATTACTTGGCACTGTTAGCACAGTTAACACATTTCTCTCTCCTCCCCTCTCTCTTTCTCTCTCTCTCTCTCTCTCTCTCTCTCTCTCTTTTTTTTTTTTTTAAATGCCTTGGGAGAAGTCCCGCTCCGCAGACCCTTCGCTGGCTGCGATGTGCTGTTGTGCTTGGAACATGCCTCTGTTTAGGCTGTCGCTAGCAGTAGCCCCGATTCCTGCTCGCAAAGAGCAGCAGCCTGTTATCATCAGGCTCAGCGTGACGGCGCCGGCCAGATGCGAATGCGGAACCCACCGAGGTATTGGCTAAAAACCGAGGCGAGGCTGCTGATGCCAGTCTCCCAGATTTCATTTAAAGCCACGCCAGCTCCAGCCAGTCAGGCGGCGGCGGCGGAGGGTGTGTGGGAAGGTGGAGAGCTGACAGCAAGTTCCCTGTGATTTATTTCTGCTTTGCTGAGCGGGTTCCCAGCTGAACCAGAGCAGGGGAGACTTGCATCTGTTCGACGGGCAAGCTCGTATGTCTCTGATAAGGTGGCAATTACACGGCCCGGCGAGGCTGTGCAAGCAAAGGGAAGCTGGGAGAGCCAGCCTGTTGGATTTGTTGATGAGTATAGGTGGCTTTACCTTTCTGGCTACAATTTCTCTTCGTACCTGTTGCTTCTGATGAGACTGAGCTCATCAGTCCCAAATGAATGGTGATCAGGGCGTTGGAGCACCTCTGCTACAAAGATAGGCTGAGGAAGCTGGGATTGTTTGCTCAGCCTGAAGAAGGCTCTGGGGAGACCTAATAGCAACCTTCCAGTACCTGAAGGGGGCCTGCAAGAAGGATGGAGAGAGGCTGTTTGCAAAGGACTTCGGTGATAGTACAAAGGGCAGTGGCTTCACAGTAGAGAAGAGCAGATTTAGATTGGATGTTAGGAGCAAATTCCATCCCTGGAGATATTCAAAGTGAGGCTCGATAGGGCTCTGGGCAACCTGATCTAGTTGAGGATGTCCCTGCTGACTGCAGACAGCTTTGGACTAGATGACCTTTGGAAGTCATTTCTGACTATGATCTCTCCTCAGTGGATGTTGTCCAGCGTGGTGGGTTGTTTTTGTCAGCCTGAAGAAGAGAAGGCCACAGAGAAACCTTATTGTGGCCTTTCAGTAACATAAAGGTGCCTATAAGAAAGATGGGGACAGACATCTTAGTGGGGGGCTTGTTATGCCAGGACAAGGAGTCATGGTTTTAAACTAAAAGAGGGGAGATTTAGACTGGATATAACAGTAAAGAAATACTTTATAATAAAAGTGACTAAACACTGACCTAGGTTGCCCAGAGAGATGGTAGATGTCACATCCCTGGAATCATTCCAGGTCAGGCTGAATGGGGTTCTAAGCAGTCTGAAGTATCTAAAGATGGCCCTGCTAATTGCAAGAGGATTAGGTTAGATGAACTTCAATTTCTTTCAACCCAAAAATTCTATGAGTCTGTGATTCTATGATCTTGAATTGCTTGGCTCTGGGGGACATTGCCTTTGGAGACCATCTAGTCTATTTGTTATGTGAATGGAAGCTTTTTGGGCTTCTTGGGGCCAGGCTGTGTAAATGGACTGGATGATTGCTAGTAGTATGTATAAAAAGGGTGTTCTAGAAATGGCTCTTCACAAGAAGTGTCCAATAGGCCTGTTCCTGTTTAGGGGTGATATAAGTAAAAGGGAGACTGGGTGGACAAGTTTAGCTCTTTTTTTGTGTTTTAAATTCGTGAGGAAGAGTCACTCACTGAGGAAGAACAAAAGAAAAAAAGATTTGAAACTGATAAGGAAATATTTTTAGATAACAGTTAATTAACCCTGTCACAAATACTACTGAGCCCAAGAGATTAGCAGGTACCAAACTGAACTAGAGATTTGTATGGGTGAAGAGGACTGTATTAGACTAGATAAAAAACCAAAACCAAACAACAAACCAACGAAGGATGCAAACTTTCATGCTTCATGACTTTGGGAAACAACGAAGTGATGAGGAAGAAGAAAAGAACTTCCCCTATGGGCAGATCATCTTGGGCTGTTATGTGAGGTCTTGGTGATTAGCAGGGATGGGCTCCAAGCTCAACAGAACAACAGTCTGATCCAAGCCCCTTTGTTCCCAACTGATGTTGTCCTGTATCTGGGCTAGGCCAGGGATACCTTTCACAAGCAGAAAGAGGGAAACCAAAGAAATTACAAGGAGATTACACAAGTACTCCTGACATCTTTGCCTCTTGCACACCTATGCACCTGGTGAATTAATAAGAACAAAAGAAAAGGAAGCTGCTGGATTTTTTTACATAATGTGAATTACAAAGTGCCTGGGAACACACCTTCAGCAGGAATTAGCTGAATTTATTTTGATATAATGTTTGTGAATCATTTTTAGCTACGTGTGCTGAAGTTTTCTGCATCCGGACACATGAAGCGTACCCAGATGAGGAGTCAAGTTCTGAAGAATTTGGGACAGCAGAGTCTGCTCCCTGGGGAGATTGGAAATAAGGCTGAGAGGTGGCACTCACAGTGCCCTGTAGTTGATTTGTCTTCAGCATTAAATGTTAAAATAAAATGCAGGCTTATAAATTGTTGTGAGCCTTACCATAGCGTCAGCACTTGGCAAGTTCAGTCTAGGAGTTCATGGACACTCACCCTTGTGTCCATGAACTCACCTAAATATAGATAATGTAGATAGATTTGCCCATTGGCATTAAGAGGCCAAACTGAAGTACCTAAAACCTCACACTTTTTGGTGTCATATAATTGTTTACATGTCTTTGCTCACATAATTGGAGTACTAAGAGGCCAAGGGGGACCCAACATGACAATGAGAATATGTTTTCTGCAGAGCTGGCGAGTTTGCATTAACAATTCAGGATGCTGGCAAGGCTCTCTTTAATGTTTAATGAATCCTTTTGGCCCACGAAACACAGGCCTTCACTTTTCCCACCACTTTGGCCACGTGGCCCTGCAGGCAGGTCCATCACACAGGAGCAGATGGTCAGTAGAGTGAGAAAACCCCTTCTGCAGGGACTGAGGAGATGGGGAGCAAAGAAGAGAGTGGCTGCAAAGCCCTGAGGACTTCAGCAAAATGCCTTCAATTGTAGGAATGGTTTCTGCCTGACTTTTCTGTGCCAAATTTAATAGATGTGAATTGATACCACTTTTAACTGGCAGGTTTCATTATCTGCAATTTCATTAAGAGCGATATCTGCTGGAGGACCACTGACTGTTTTTTTTATTTTTGGCTTAATGGGTTCAATTATATCTGCAGCAAACCTTGCCATCCCCCCCCCCCCCACCCCCCCCCCCACCC